>VUQR01006526.1:1871-20072 GCA_015108515.1 Hemichromis elongatus | reverse complement strand
TATTTTATACCTTCCCAGAATACTCTCAAACAAAGAACATTCCACAGCACATCATATATCTCTATACCTTCAATCCATCTCATCCTTGCCCCTCTTCCACTCTAAAAGAGTTACGACCAGCCATCACCTCCCAAGAGGCAGGATGTCTGGAGATCTTCAAGTCTACAATGCACCCTCGGTGAGGTGCAATAAAACCTAAGTCCTGCTCGTGAGAACATTCCTCATGCATGTTACAAATGGTGTAAAGAGTGATCTTGTTATACTAAGTTAAGAAAGTGACATTACTATAACTAGTGTGATATGATTAGAATATATATATAATCAATACATAAAATAAGGAAATTTCCAGTACAGGTCCCATAGTTGACAGTGCATATCAGAGCACAAACCAAGCCATGAAGTCCAAGGAATTGTCTGGAGACCTCTGAGACAGGACAGTATCGCAGCACAAAGCCTCCATTATCCAGCTGACAGAGCTCCAGTGTTGCTCTGTAGAGAGAGGAAAACCTTCCAGAAGTACAACTATTTCTGCAGCACTTCACCAATCAGGCCAGTAAGGTAGTGACCAGAAGCCACTCCTCAGTAAAAGCCTGACAGCCCACCTGGAATATGCCAAAAAGGACCTGAATGACACTCATACCATGAGAAACAAAATCCTCTGGTCTAATGAAATAAAGGTTGAACTCTGTAGTAAGAAGGTAGCAGCATCATATTGTGGGATGTTTTTCAGCAGCAGGAACTTGATGAATGCAGCAATATACAGAGATATCCTAGATGATAATGTGCTCCCGAGAGCTCCGGACTTCAGATTCGGTGAAGCAGCTCTCATCCAACAGGACAACGACCCTAAGCACAAAGCCAAGATAACAAAGGAGTGTCTTTAGGACTGCTCTGTGAATTTCCGTAAGCAGCCCAGCCAGAGGGAAGGAAGGAACCCGAGTGAAAATGACTGTAGAACCTCTCAAACTCCACCAGGTTGGATGAGGAGTGCTGGTTTACAAAAAACAAATGAGAGAAACTGCCCCAAAATAGATGGACCAAACTTGTAGCAGCACACTCAAAAAGGCTTGAGGCTATAATTGCAGCCAAAAGTGTTTCAACAAAATATTGTGCAAAGGCTGTGAATACTTTCTGGATGCGTGCTTTTTATCTGTTGATTGGTTTTCCCTACATCATAACAAACTGGTGCACAGGATTTTTTATTTTTGGTTGGATAGTTTCTTTCCTGGAGAGGAAACAGCTCTACTGGAAATTATGTTCGTGCTCCCTTTAGACTGTAATTGTTCTCCCTCTTCTGAGTAATCACATCCTGGCAGCAGTCAGTGTAGGGGTGGTTAATAAACTGACGGTGGTTAAATCTGCAGTGCAAGGAGTAGAGGGGATCATGTGATGAGTGGATTTTTTGTCATATGTCAACAAAGACAAGGAACACAGCATGAGGAATCTTTTGTTTTTATATCCAAACATTTACAATGAATTGAGATATTTTGCAGGTGTTACAATTATTACTATTACACGTAAAGTGTCAGAATAATGGCAACCAAACAGCTGAGAGTGTTGTACTACAAGATTTAGTTTTTACAAGATCACAAAAGAATCTGGTTGCCAGCACTTTATCATACTTTGCTTCAAATATTACTTACATTGTAAATTAAAGTTCCTGGAAAGTATTTCTTGTAATCTACTTCTATGCAATGGTCGTCTGACTGTATAAGTGACTTGTGGGTTCTCTTTGTCCCCAGTCACTGGGCCTGGGGTCTGTGGCCCAGGTAGTGACCGGTCAGGGAGCTTTTGGACAGTACCTCAGCATCAACCTGGGTTTTGGACTGGCTGTTGCCATGGGGGCTCACGTTGGAGGGAAGATCTCAGGTATGAAAGATGGTGGATCTATTAAAATGCTTTCCAATAGTTCTTTAGCTGTCATATTTTGCTCCTTGATGTGTTTCAGGGGCTCATATGAACGGAGCCGTATCATTCACAATGTGTGTGTTTCGCCGCCTCGCGTGGAAGATGCTACCTCTTTATATTTCAGCACAGCTATTGGGGTCATTTCTGGCAGCAGGGACAATTTATGCTGTCTACTATGGTGAGGAAAGGCAACTGTATGTGTTAAAAAAAACCAAAAAAATAGTTATCTAGGTCACTTTAAGGTTAAAGAACAAAGAAGAAAAATCTCAGGAAATCAGCCCATGCACAATTTGAATTTAAAGCTTATCAGATGCTTTTCTGCATCTACACATCTGGAACACATTATGTAGAGGCCCACCAAGTCCACTACACTGTACTACACCATCACATGTCCTAAGATGCAAACCTCCAGATAAAAGTATTTTAAACACCACATGGAAAAAAACACTCATACAGATCTAGAGGCACTGTTACTGAAGTTATCGTGTTTCTGTACCAAAAAACACCCACCCACACCAGTATTGCTGCGATTTCTTGGAGTCCCACAACTATCACAATTAATCTTTTAAATATGTTTGCAGAAGCCATTCATGACTACTGTGGAGGAAACCTTACTGTGACTGGTGAGAAGGCCACAGCTGGTATCTTTGCCACCTATCCTGCTCCATACCTCTCTCTGACAGCTGGATTTTTTGACCAGGTAGCACTGAAAGAACTGTCTATCATCAAACAAAATCAGCATGAATGCTTTTCTTTACTGGATGGTTTTCTACAGAGTTATCCTTCTGGACTGATGTTTTGTTCTGTGTGTGTGTCTGGGAAAGGTATTTGGCACAGCGATGCTGCTACTGTGCTTAATGGCTCTATCTGACCAGAAGAACAAACCGGCAGCAGCAGGAAATGAGCCTGCATTTGTGGGCTTCCTGGTGCTGCTCATTGGCATTTCTTTGGGTAGCAACAGTGGCTATGCAATCAACCCCACCAGAGACATTGCACCTAGGGTTTTCACTGCCATGGCAGGCTGGGGAGCCGATGTGTTCAGGTATACAGAAAGGCTATATCCTTTCCTTTTGCTTTTTTTCTTCATCTTAATCAAGGATCAGTCAAAAAAACTTTTCATTATTAATTAACTATTTGCTTTTTTTTTGTGGTTTGCTGCCTTTATCTGTGTAGAGCTGGAAATGGGTGGTGGTGGGTGCCTCTAGTTGCCACCCCCATTGGAGGAGTCCTTGGAGCAGGGCTATACAAGGCTGCTGTGGAGCTGCATCATCCACACCTCTCTGAAGAGGGTGGAGAGATAGTGGAAGAAGCTGTCCCTCTGGACAAAGAGATAAATACTAGTGAAAATGTGTGTGTGTGACACCCTAGCTAAGAGAATAGCTCTATGAAGATGCAACATTCAATGAAGGCAAAGGGTTAAAAGGCCCAAAACTAACTTGTTAGATGGGAGGCATAAAATGATTAACTAACAGGAAGTCAAATAAAGATTTGTTTCAAAAAATGCTCACCGTGTTTTAAGCAATTTCATCATCAACTTAAGCTGGGTGTGGTGAATTAATTTTCCCAAAAGGCCACATGAGAAAAAGACTGTTGTGGCTCAATATTAATTATTCTTTTGTAAGCTGCTACTAGTAAGAGTAGATGTTACAATTAGGCCCTAATTGTGGCTTCTTGGGAAAATTAATTGCCCATCCCTGACTTATTCTACTAGAGTTAGTGTAAATGATAGACTACAATACATATAAAATATACACTATTAGATGTTTTGGCTCGCTGCGCTCCTTACTATAAGCTACAATAAAAAGGTTTGAGACAAACATTGGGTCACTTTAGAGATGACAAATTGACAAAACCACACTCACTCATTCATGCTGTTTTTATTACTGCAACAGCAGCTGATGTAACCTTAGAAGACATCATAAATATCATTCACTTTAACACTCAACAGGGGACTACTTCCACAACTGTGGAAAAACTTAAGGGTATGCAAAGAGAAGCAAACAGCCCCCACACACTGCGGCAAAGATCATATTTCTTTTTGAAAATCAAACACACAGTAGGAGATGACTCCTCACCGCTTGAAAGTACAGCGGCAAAACCAAATACAGCTATTTTTCTTTCTAGGATTCTTGTGCACAGCAGCCTACAGACAAAAAGTACATATCTTTTGCTGCTCCAAAGAACTCGAACCAAAACTATAGATGTAAGATCGGGTCTACTGAGCTTTATACTTGTGTTACAAAAGCCATTTTCTTAAGCGTTTACCTACTTTAGGATCGGTAGGTGGAGTCTGTTGCAGGGCAATTTGCTGAATTAGACTTGTCTGGTGATTCTTTGTAGGGTCTAAAGGTGTTACCTGTGTACGAGGCTGATGCTCTTGTGGGTATTCAGGCTTGAGTGTGGTGCATGTGATCATGTCCCGATTTTTTAGACGCAGTGTCAGCCACAAAAAAGTAGCCAGAAATGCATAAGAGGAATCAATGGTTGTAAATGGACTGATCATAAATTTGTATAGTTACATATGAAGGGAGATGCACGCCACATTAAGGCAAACATTACGTTGTTGGCTTTCATAGAGGTTTGTAAATCTTTGCCGCAGGTATGTCAAAGCCACAAAGTATAAATCGTGTGAAACAGATACAAGTTAACCGTTCACAACCTACAGCCAGTTTAGATTCACCAGATAATCTAATGTGAATGTCCGTGGAAGAAGCCAGAGTATCTGGTGAGAACTCGTACAAGCACAGGAGAACATGCAAACTCTGTGGATTTGAGCGCAGGGACCTTCGTTGCTGTACAACTACGACCCTGAATTGCTAATATATACCTTTGATGTTCATTCGCTCATGATGAATAATCTGTGTTAGAAACAGTGTTCATTTGTGAAGTTTACATTACAGAGCAGCATTCATGAGGCACTGCAGTGGCACAGTGGCCAGCGAGTAGTCCTAGAGATGTGTTATCTAGCCATTTCCACACTTTATAATAGTACATACTGTGTATAGAATTTGCATAATGCATTCATAAATGAGCAGCAAATCAAGCCCATTGAAAACAGCAGCACTTATTAACTCCGGTTCTGGTTACAGCAGTGGTATCACTGCAAAAACTCAAAATCTTACCAAGAATATTTGTCTTATTTCTAGTCAAACTTATCTCATTACACTTAAAATAAGATACAAAAAGCTAAAGGGCAACATTTCAGTAAGCTAAATGAACTTGTTTCAAGACATTTAATCTCGAAACTAGAGAAAAACTAGAGATTTTTCACTTGTATTAAGTGAAAAAAATCTGCCAGTGAAACAAGATTTTTTCACTTATTTCAAGATAAAATATCTTGTTTCACTGGCAAATCTCTAGTTTTTCTCTAGTTTCAAGATTAAATGTCTTGAAACAAATTCATTTAGCTTACTGAAATGTTGTTCTTTAGCTTTTTGTATCTTATTTTAAGTGTAATGAGATAAGTTTGACTAGAAATAAGACAAATATACTTGGTAAGATTTTAAATTTTTTTCAGTGTTATATTGTACATCTGGCTGGTTTGATTTTAAATGATTTTTTTTAACCACAAGCTGTCAGTAGAGAACACTGCATTAAAAGTACTGAATATACACTGATATGACTCTCTGTTGATTCAAAGACTAATTTCTCTGCCAACACTTGGCATCAAAAGGTGGAGAAAATTAAGTATTGTGTCTCTCTACATCTAAGGGAGGATTCATTTTCACCAGCTAAGCCAGATATGATATGATATGTAATCGTGTCCTCAAACACATAAAGTTTAGGAACATTTTTTGCCTCCTACATTTTTAGTACTATATCTGTATCACCTTTCCAATGTGTCTAGCCAGCAACAACTCTGGCTACATATCAACTCAGCCTTGGCAAACATGTCAAACAGCACCAAGTCCAATAAACTGAGTCCAGCTCCCGAGGGCATTGGAGACATTTGGTCATGCTGACAGTGAAGGTGTCTTTAGTAGAAATGTCTTCATCGTACTGGTACCCTCTCAGCGCTTTGCTCCACTTTGTCTTCCGACATTGCTTTGGCCCTTGGCTGCGCCCCCTGAGTTGCACTGTGTCGACTGCTTCTTCTTGGGGGCTGGGACCTTGGCTTTGCCTTTGAAAGCCTTGGAAGGATCCAGCTTGTTCAGATATAAATCCCCAGCAGGATCCGCCAAACTGAACTCACAGTTGAAAGTCAGAGGCTGGTAGAGGGATGCCCACTGCTGCAGGAGCAACCAGATATACATAATTTATGTAACACGTGGGCAAAAATGCATACTAAAAAAACCAAAAACAAATCCACACAAAATGTTTTTAGAAAATACTACTTGATTTACTATTGAGTCAGCAATGCTATATCTTGTTCTGTGGAATGTATGGGACCTTGTGCATACATGTAAATGACCACTCTGTTATTCTTCTGTTTGAGATTCGTCATACAAACTATTATGCTTTGTGGATGCTACTTAAAACTCAGTGTTTTGCTAACTTACTAAAATGTTACATTTGCCAGTATTGTAGTAGACTGTGAAAGAATCATACTGAATAAAATGTATTTATATAACTGCAATGACTTTACATGTTGTTAATAATATGAATAAATATTAAAAAAAAGCCATTTATGTCACAGCACATATTCTGCAAAAGACTAATTAGACACTTTGACTACCTTAGCCTGAGGGCTGGGGCCATATGGGGTGAAGCGATACTGCCACTCAGGCAGACCCAGGTGGGTTATCATCAGTCGGTAGTAAGAGGTAAAGGTTGTGGTCAGAAAATGCCAGCACAGAGAGCGGTCTAGAAACCATATTTCACTCCTCTGTGCAACCACACCTGGAAAATAGCAAGAACAAAAACTTAAGGAAATCAGATTTTTTTTATGGTTAATATAATAGTTTTTTTATAACCTAAATTACTTAAAGATACAATACACAAGCAGAGCACCTGGAGTGCAATTTTTGTAGATTAGGCACACTTTGCCATTCCCACCACAGGAATCCAGCTCGAAGATGCGGCTCCGGGAGTCGAAATGAGGTGCAACGGGCACACGCGCCGACCCTGACAAATAGCATTAATGAATCTTGAATAAATATTTAGGGTCCAATCAAGAGCTCATTCATTAGCCTGCTTTCTGCACAACTGAGCACACGTACTGTAAACAAACATAATTGAAAGTGACGGGTTGTAATTGAGGATCCCACATGAGGATCCGGCAGGTGAATTTTTACCACTTTCTGTGCCGCTCTCCTCCCAGTCTAGGTCAGCGAGTGAGGGCGCTTTGGGCAGAGAGAAGAGTGACACGGGCTGCAGCAGCGGACACAGTCTGGCCACACCATTAATCATCATGCATCCTAAGGGAACACACTCACCTGAAAGACAGCACATCCACACAGTGAGGGCTGTGTGCCAAGAGCAGCAGAGAAGCTGCAGTGCTATTTTCATTAACAACATTACTTTAAAATATTTTGATTAAAAAAGCCTTTTTTTTTTTTAAAAAAAAAACTGTGACTGCAGACAGAACACATAAGGACACCTACTGTCTAGTTTAACGCTCCATGTTAGTGTAAAGCCATCAGTTGTGAGATAGAAGTCTCTCAGGTCCTCTGGTAATATGCACGTGTTTTTCTGGCAAACAAACACAAAAGATGAATACCACATGACAACAGTATACTGCCATATAAATATCTGACATCTACTATGCACCCCCCCACCTGCTCCCATGACAGCAAGCTCCTCTTCTCTGCAGGCTCTCTTTCCGCGAAACGCACGTCCACCACCCCAGGCATGTTCTCTGGCCCAACAAAGACAAGTTCATGACATTTATTATAATTTTTTTCTTAATCGAATTAATTTTTTTTGCTAGCTAACGCTCTCTACGCAAACACAATCATACACACCGAGTATCCGAGTGATACCGAGCGTCAGCCTCTCTGCAATCTTGAAGCTCTCCTTTGTATCTTCCATGTGGGTAATTATGATCACAAATTTTTACATAACCCAGAATGCATCCTTTGCAGATGTCTGTACCGCATTCTTCCCCTTGCTCCAAATAGCTCATCTGCGGACGCAAGCGGAGGAAGAAGGGACGCAAAACGGATACTAATTTGCACCAATAGAAAGCCACCGTTCTGCAACTCAACCAATGAGATTTTTTCTTGTAAGAGAAAGGCGGAACATCTATTCCTTAGCAACGCTTGGCTCACTGGGAGTGGTGGCGGTTGATTCAACATGGCGGCAGCAACGAAAAGAAGTGGAAATTCAGGGATATTTTGGATGAATGGGGGTACGCAGACTTTTATTGAGCTACATTTTCCTTACCCATCACTTTAGAGTTGTATATATCGTACAGGAAGACATAAAGCTTTTCGTAGTAGAGTAACAGTGTTACTTTTATGTCCGTACTAGAAAGTTGTTATCTCTGAGGAAGTGAGACGGCTTGTAGTTAGTTATAGTTAAGATAAAGATTGTTCACCTAACCACTTAATTCAAGTTGAATTTGGGTAGTTTATCAGTGATGATAACGGTCTTCATGCTGCCTCTTACACTGTGTTAGCCCTGTTAGTTCTCCTAATACGGAACAGAGGAAAATACCACACAGTAAAAGTCATCTGCAGCTGTTTGAATGTTAATTTGAGTGTCTCCATCCTCTTTTGTCAATCCCCTCACAGTGTCAGATGACGAACAGCCTTTGGTGTTTATTCCTGGTGAGTCCAGTGATGAAGAGTTTCTGAAAACTAAAACTTTATATAGAGTGGCTCTCATTGTTGTCCCCTTAACTTCCTCAGGGGTCGACGGAGAGGTGAAGACTCAGGCCCCTTTTAACCTGAAACCAGCCAGTACCAGTACGAAGAAAAGAGGCCACAAGATGGGAGTGAAGAGCGCTTCTGACTGCAAAAAACAGGCCACGCAAAGGACAGAAGTCAAAAAGCATATCCATTTACAAAGTCACTCAGGGGCTTATAATAAGGAGGATCTGTCTGCTTACCACAATGCTGCTGTGATGACACCTCAGACTTTTTTTCCTGTTTCAGAGGTATAATAGGATTTTTATTTTCGAGTTGAACATACCTTTTACTTCTGAACTGCCTAAATTCTTGTGGCATAAATTCATCAAGGGGCTAGAAAGATTCCTCAAAGGTTTTTGTCCATATCGATGTGATAGCATCACACAGTTGCATCAAATTTGCCAGCTGCACATCTATACTGTCAGTCTCCAGGTTTGCCAAATCCCAAATATGCTCTTTTGCATTGCGATCTTGTGACTTTTAGGGCCATTTGAGTACGGTGAACTCTGAGATCTTTTGAGCTTTGTGATATGTCATGTGACAGAAGATAGTACACTGGTCATAAAAAGATAGACATGGTTAATAACAATACTCGGATAGGCTTTAGTGTTACACCACTGCCACCACGTTGATACAAAGCAGGATGTATTCATTCTTTAATGTTATTTACTCCAAATTCTCAGACTACCATCTGGATATCACAGAAGAAATTGAGACCAAGCAATGTTTAATCTTCTATCGTCCAATTTGATGGTTTGAAATGAAGCAGGTCAGATAGACTGACTTAATTGCTGTCATGTGGTTGGCTGATTTGAAATTAACAAACAGCTCAATTACTTTAATATAGTGGTCAGTGAGTGTGTATATATAAACAGTGCTGCTACTCTTTATTATTAAATCTGTATATTTAACTCTTTCTTTCATATTTTTAAAGGTCATTTCTCAAGTCAGCAAAGCAAAGAGTGAGATCTGTCTGAAAGACCTTTGTCCTGAAGATAAGCGGCGAATTGCAAATCTCGTTGAAGAACTAGCTAGGTATCCAACGTCATTATCTTTTATGAATTAAACAATTTATAGTGATGGAAATTCAAATTAATTTTATTAACTTCTCATATGTATTCCCTCCTTTTTTTTAAAAAAAAAAGTCTTTTGTTTCCCTGTTCTCTAGAGTAAGCGAGGAGAAAGAAGAGTCGGTGCAGCGCCTGAAAGACGAACAGGGAAATTTTGAACGCAAGATTCAGCAGCTAGAGCAACAGAACGTGATCATAGCACAGGAAAGGGAAAGTATCCTTTCAAAGCAAGCAAACAGCTGCAATGAATAATACCCTGCTTTTTCTAACGGCCCATATGAGGTGAATTTAAAAAAAAAATGAAATGATAGGGCTGTTGATGCTTTTTTGAGAGCTGAGTTGGGTTATGTTTATAGTGAATGAAAGCAGATCTGCTCATCTCATTGTGTCTGAATATTTGTCATATAACTTGACCATCTTTAATTATGTTTGTTTAAACTATTTTGGACCACGTGTCTATACGTGAAAAGGCTGTTGCAAATGGACCAAAAAGGATTTATTGTGATAAAGCTGATGTTTAAAAAAAAAAAAAAGTAAAATATATTTAAGAAAAGACATTTCACAAAGTCAAAACCTTGTGGCTCATTATGGTACTTACTGTTTATTACTGTATTGTATGTGCTGTTCAAAAAGAAAGCCTGCAGGGGGCAGTGTTGTCTCAGGCGGGAGATTATTTACAGTCTTTGGGCAAGACGCTTCAATCTGATACAAAAGGCAGAGAAGTAGAGCAGATGAATTTATATTACTTGATGTCTGCTGCAGTTGTCTTTTGCGAGTGCTTGTAGCTTATCCGCTGTTGTGTACAGAATCAATTTCATGGTTGGAGCCGTGCCCTAAACCATCTAAATCATCTTATCATCCAAAGACGAATTTTCATATTCACAGAGAAGACCACAGTATTTGCTTTTTATCATGTTTTTTTTGTCACCCTCCCACACTATTCAGTGTTAGAGAATATCTTTCAGTTTCTCCTGTAGAAAATGAGATCAGATAGGTCAGCACCTGACTCTTGTAGGTCTAACGGTGCTAGAGTTGTAATGCTACATCCCAATCTACTGTCTTCATAACAATTCTGCTCAGGTCAAACTAGAGTATGGCCAGCAGTCAATTTAGGTTAAAAACACAGCGAAATATGAAGAGTAATTGACCCGGCTGGTAAATTGCACGATTGGCAACGGCGGCGGGGAAAATTAGGAAAGCACAACTCAATTAAAGGCACTTTGGCTTGGAGACTTGGCATTTACACCAAACTTCTAAACTCTATTAAAAAGGTATTTGAGAGGAAAAAGTGTTCGGATCCGAGCACCTCAGGGGGGGAGAACGTAGTCTTTTAAAGTGTGTGCAAGAGTCACGAAGGCTCTTCTCAGGCAGAAGGTTTCGGCACTTCTCCGAAAGGTTAAGGAGACACCAAAGGCAAACACACTGAATGAGAGTCTTGTCAAGTCTAATTCCATTACGCCTCAGCTTATCTTATCTCACCAAGATTCAGGGATGTCAGGGGTATAAAGAATGTAGGACTATACCTTAGCCCCAAGCCAACTAGGATGAGAAGGAAAAGTACCCTTGATATTTGGGATGTTCAGCTGACATTTGCAGCTGACTGGCACACAGGACTGAATTTGTGTTTCAGATAGAAAGAATGCCTTTTTACTTCAGGGCATGTTGGCACAAGCACAAGTCAAGGTGGCGTTAGTAACATGGTATACTGCTTTACTTTCTGTATTCAGAACAAGGCACAGCAGGTGCTACATCTAATGCCACTTATGAGCTGAAACAATTGGAGAGAATCCTGAGGCCATGGAGAGAGGGACATAACAGTTTTGCTACATGTTACCAAAATGGCATTTGATAGAGGAATGCCAATGCATTCCTCCATCACAGGAGTGCTAAATCCATTTTCGGCCTTAAAGGTTTCGATGTGTGACATTTACAATGGGGAAATCTAATTTTATCAAGTGTGCTTTTTGTGATAAGCATACATCAGATGCTTGCCTTTGGATAAATTAAAAATTGTTATGCCTAATGTTGTAGGGGTTGTGATGACTTGGTCTTGTTGTATAACTCACCTTTTATTCTTGGAATTATTGCAGCAGTCCTTTACAATGAATTACTACCTACTAGTGGGTAAATACAACAGCTTCATATTTGAATATATAGCCATTCTTTCTGCAGGCCATAGTAGTAAAGTCTGTACCCTTAACGATGACTTAGAAGATATAGAAAGGAATAATTTATATGTCAACCTTGTTGCTTGGAGTATAATCTAAGGGAATTAGAAGCAGTTGTGAGCTTAATGTAAAATAAATAATGCTTAATAAATGTAATTCTTTTGTGGACCTGGTGTGTGGTAAGCTTTGGTAGGTGTGGCATTTGACATATTCTATAGACACTAGCCAGTTTGCACCAGGTCATGCATCTGTGCCTCAGAACTGCTATTGCTATTGAGTTCTGATCAATGAGTCTCAAAGATAGCTGAGAATGGGTTTCTTCATCTTCACTCTTGGAAATTTCCAGACATTTTCTAAAATAACAGTGAGATGATGTGTGGAGTTATGTATTGGTTTATTGTGATATTTGGCATTCATGTCTCTTTTTCAGATTCAGCAGTATTGAAGCAGTAATGTAAACCGTCTCCTTCTATTAATTCCCCGCCATTTCTTCCTCACACACATTCATACTCTCACACATATTCACACATCGGTCTCCGCCCCCGTACCTCTCACATTCCAGCTCAGGCTCAATCTGTTTGGCACAGTGTGCTAAAGCAGGTTTTAAAATATTCCCCCCTCCTGTGCAAATTTGTTCCACCTTGAAGTGGATTTCATTATTTCATTTGAGCCTCGGCCTGACAGGGAAGTGAATCATTTTGACAGACCCCGTCTGAAGCCTCTTCAACCCAAGCCCTTGATTCTGAGTATTTTTGGAGCAAGGGGGAGGAGTAAGTCATTGTTGGCACTTTGCAGCTCTGATGTAAACTAGGGGCTTGCTGAGAGCTTGGCCCCCATTGGCTGATGTCCAAGGCTGTAGAGGAAGCATGTTTAGTGTAGCAACGGGCTGAGAAGTGGAATCTTATCAGTGTTGCGCCACTCGGTTCAGATTACCTAGCACTTGCTATCCAGGGACTGCATTACCCTGTCAGCACATTAACACATTAACACATGTTAGGTTCATCTATGCACTGGGATGATATGATGCTGCAGCCTGCTTGGGTGTTCAGCACAGATGGACTTTACTTGTGTGTTTTAGATTGTGTGTGGTCCCCTCATTGTATACTGACATAAAGGGGGAATTGCCTTGTATTGTGATAAAATATGATATTTTTTTTAAACCTGAACAAACCACGCATTATCTCGGATTTCAGTGAGGTGTAGTCGTATAAGCATGTTCACTATCTCCTCTTTTGGGCTTTTATTCATGCTGCATAAATAGACCTCCCAGCCCAGGTTTACATGATGTGATGCCCTTGTGATGTCCTTAAGTTCTATGTATGGAACTGCTTCCATGGATATCAGTGAGGCGGTAGAGGAGCCCTAGTTAGACGGAGGGTTCAATCAAAACATTTCCTCGCATTTTTCTAGTGTTTATGGAAGCTGTTGCATTGCTTTTGTCTGGTGTCTGGTCCTCAATTCAAAGTCGTCACTGCTCTCTTCTCTTTCCCTGTGTCTCATTTCCACAGCCTGATTGAAGTCTTCTAACAACCAAAGTGTTTTCTTATGGAGTGTTCTGCCAACTATTCCTTCAATAAGACTCTTCTTTGAACTTTGATTTTCTCTTAAAATGAGGGTTTCTTTTCCAAATGGATGCTGAGAAACTCATCAGCTGGGGGAGCAGGGGCACTATCATAAAAAGATATGGCCTAGAGGAACACACTTTATGGTCAGCTTGGGTGGGAGTGTGTGTACTACTTGCTTTATTGTAGTGTTTGTGTGCGGGCTGTTTACAGTGCAGGTGGGGAATTTGTGCTCTCATGTCTTGCTGTTTTTATGTTTGTACTAGAGAGTCAGATTGACAATGATTATTGAATGTGTGCGAGTATGTCTGTGTGCAGTCTCTCCATTCTCATGCTCATTATCTTTGTATGTGCGGGTGTGGTGTGGTGCTGCCACTGTCATTAGTGGGGCTCCTGAGGCGCAGCAGTAGTCCCGCTCCAGATTAGTTTTCTTGTGTCTGCCAGCTCTCTGTCTGGCAGATAGCCTGGCGTGGCACTGCCCAGCTCAGCTCAAAACAGCTTGGCCCTGCCCAGATGGTGAAAGCTCTGTGCCACAACAACAACTTTGATTTTGCTGGACTCTTCCCTGTCTCTGTTTTCAGCTTCGCCTTTTCTCTACTTTTCTGGTCCAATGTGTAATTGATTGCAGAAACAAGGTTTTAATTCAGATTGTCGATCTAAATCCAGCATCTTCTAAGTTGCACAGGAGAAACTTTTCTTTTACCAAAAGTACTTCTCAGCAAAAATTTAAATCATCAAAAGAACTACACAGTGGTTCCACATGAGGGATTTTTAAAGATGTATAATTTATTTATTTTTGAATAAAAATGAAAACTCCTTCCTATTTGAATAAAATAGTGAAGCCAGAATTTCTTTAAGTCACAAAATTTGATGGCGCTCACTGCACAATTTCTCAGCTAAATCTGCGGTGGGGGTTATGTTTTACTCCAAGGGTTTCTCTCGTTTCAGTTTAGCTGTTGTTCTACTTTGTTAGTTACTTAACCCTTGGTCCTCCAGGTCTGCAGCAGCAGTACAAAGAGTGCCAGGAGCTGCTTGGGCTCTACCAACAATACATTTCTCAGCAACAGGCAAAGCTCAATCAGTCCATTGCCCAGCTTAGCCAGCCATCAAGTCACAGCAAGGTAAGATATGGGATAAAATGTTTGTATGTGTGTGTGCTCATGTTTGTGTGTTATAGGTCGTATGTACACACAATTCCTATTTTGTTTCTAGTGCAGCGGAAAATACACAATAAAATGTCAGCCATTCTCCTATGGGAGCCACATTCAGGCAATAGCCCTGTTTGCCATCAGTCACATACAAAAAAATCAAGTGGAAACACATGCAAGAGGCATTGTTCCATGGCCAAGTGCCATAATAATTTATAACAAATCACTATAGTCCACTTCAGTCACTATCTCAGTATAACTACAACCTAGTAAAAACTCTCTCAAGGTGACACTTTAAAGGCGAAGATGCCTCTCTGGCTGCAGCCTCTGTATGAATGGATGACTTGGCCAACCTCATTGTCCGCAGCGGCTCTGAATAATGTGTGTTTGCCTGCTCTCTGACCCTCAGCAAATTAGTCACAGTCTCTTTCTCAGTCTACTATGAAATAGGCTTTCCTCCTTATGTTTATCTCATAATGTTCGTGATCTTGGCTCACCTGTCACTTGTGTTTAGCTGAAAACACAGGTTTATCCCTTTTATGTCATAGCTATTCAAAGGTCCATGGTGAAATCACCACTTTAGCACAGGAGTATCATCAGTGTCATCATCATATCATTCTCATCATCAGTGTCCACAGAGAACATGCTCACCTACTACATTTTATATGAACTGTTCTTTGCTATCTCTTAACTCAATACACAGCCACAGTAATTATGTGCACAAATGGAAGGAAGTAGACCAAAAAAGATGCCTTGGGTCGCAGCAGCTCACATAGAGTGCAAGTGAAATGCGAGTTCTTGTGAAACTGCTCTTGCAAGCAAATGGGGAGCTTTTACGGCACATAGTAACGCGAGCAAATTAGGTTGCTAAGCGAGTCCTAATTCCGTATTGGTAAATTTCAGCTTTGTAGCCAGCTCTAAATTAAAGTTTTATGGAGCAGTCGAATGTTTTGGCTGAAAAACTCCCATCAGTTTTTCAGAGGCTTCCTTAATGGGCCAAAATACATTAACTGTCCTCTTTGTTCTCTGTCCAGGTGCACAGTAGTGAGGAACTCCCCAATAGGACATCTACAAGCAGAGCTAATAGCTCACTCTTTGATGGCTCATACCTCAGTCACGCTGCTACTGGAGCACCACAAGCTCGAGCATGCAGGAATGGTTATGGAAGAAGAGCTGCTTGCCTTTCTTGTGATGGACAGTTAAGTCCAGTCATACAGCATAATGGTCAAAAAATGGAGTGCAGGGGCCCACAGTCATCGCACAGATGTGAGCGTTGTGAATGCAGGGATCAAGACACTGTCTGTGGGACACAGCAGCGAAGAATTCACAGTTCCTCTCGTCTGGGCCAACATGATACCTTTAACCAAGATGAGTGTAAAAGGTACCGTATACAGCCATAGTCTATTATTCCACATACCAGCATTACTTTCCTTTTTTTCATATTGAAAATTTAGCATGGCACAAAGAAGATGGCATGTAACATGTATTTTCACATGGGCTCCATAGTGGGAATATTATGGACTCTGGGGCCAAGGAAGCTCTGACCAGGCCTCTGCTGGGTCAGGAGGACTGGGAGGAGAAGAGGCACCAGCTGCTGCTGCAGAAGATGCAGTTAGAGATGGAGAGAGAGAGGTTGCATGCACGCCTGGCAGAGCAGGAGGAAAGGCTCAGGAGACAGAATCAGCAGCTACAGCAGTCACGTCTTGATTACAAAAGGTAAAACAGTATCTGCAGTGGTTGACTGTAGTTACTTTGGTACATACATTACATGTCTGCAGTCTGTGGTCTTTTAATATTTTGTGTCATAATACTTACTGTACTTCAGTTTTCACCATTGCAGACTATTTTAACTTGATATATCGTTGTAAGGTTTCAACAAGCTACTCAAGCTGAGCTCAGCATCTCTAATACTAGGAGTGAAGGTACAGAAGTGCAGAATCCTTCACACCAAGATATACCCTCCAGGTAAAGCAAATTTTGTCATATACAGATACTGCACACCAGTCAGACACATGTGAAAGGGACGTTAATGCATTTTGTCTGCAGTGTGTCTGATGATGCAGGAGTACATCCTGGAGGACAGAGCCGGCATGAAAAGCATTCAGAAACTGTACCTAATCCTCTGAACAGTGGCAGTGGTAAGCTTGTATTTTCAATTAATCAGTAAAGTGTTTGCACAGTTTAGCTTGAAACGGGGGAACAGTTTAGGACTCTCATGTATCACTAAAATACCTTGTTAACTTTTCAATAAAAAAGGAAAATATATCTTTTTCTTAACCTCAGAATATTTAAAACTGCCCACAAAGGACATGGCCACATTTCCAGCTAAATCACCTGCAAGCCTGGGGAAGCCCACATCAGTCTCTGTAAACCAAAAGACTCCAGACACCAGGTAACAGACATCAATAAACCATTTAGAAAGTTTTAGAAATTATATTGGATAATGTAGTCAGAACAACACTCTGTGTTAGTTGAATTATTTATGTTAATGTATTAAAGTGTTACAGTGTCCATAATATTTTCCCCCTATACTTTACCAGAAATATTCTATTTTATGTCATAAAGCTAAATCAGACAAATATTAAGTAACTAAAGCTTTTGAAGTAAATGTAGTGGAGTAAATGCTATACCCCCTTTTAGACTCGCCCATGATGCTGGGCTGGGGTAGCTGCTGTCTGCCTCCAATATAAATGACAAAAAGTAAGTCAGCCAAATTTAAAGATTGTGGCAAACTAAACAAGCAGTTCATCTGAATACAGACAGCTTCAATTTGAACTACTCCTTAGTTCATTTGTGCTGCTGCAGCAGTGGTGGGTTGGAACAGTTGAAAAGTAGCTTTCTTTACATTTAACCTGACTGAAAAGGTGGTGTGTTGTAGGACTTATTGGTATACTGGCTGCAAGGAAAACAAACTTGTCATATGAGTACATGATCACTGAAAAAGCTTTCACTGACCCCAACAGGCTAGCAGTTGGCCAGTCAGGTTGCCCAACATACTTTTTTTTTTTTTTATGCATGCATTAATTTATTAACTGACCCGTAGCCATCATGCGACCAGTTATGTTGAATCCTGTGCAAGGTAAAAGAGCAGATTTGTGACTGAACATCTATGAAAAATCTACAGAGTTCAAGCATCTAAAGGATGTAGGAAGTCATGAATCTGTGTTTAAGGAATGTCTTCCACAAGAAATTGTAGGCGAAATAAAGGTAGCAGTTTGGTAGCTGAGGAGATGAGTGTAGTGTTTCATAAGTAGTCTGTGATAGCGAGTGTCTTTTCCTCCTGTTTTCAACAAAAAGATTACAGCAGATTTAGAATACAAGTATTACATTTTTTCCTGGGCTTGCTGTTGCTGCAGTGTTTGTGGTTAAATGATGACTTTTCTTAGTCTAGCTAACTTTTCGAGCTGTGAGAAGCTAATTGAAGCTTTTTACTGGGCTAGCTAGTGCTGCGGCCAGCCTGTCAGGAGACATGCTGCGTTCCATTAGTCGGCCTAGCAGGGATCCTGCAGCAGGTGTAATTGAACAGACTTCTGGATGCACAGACTGCACCCCCC
>VUQR01006524.1:1346-12329 GCA_015108515.1 Hemichromis elongatus | reverse complement strand
ACTTAAGTCCCCCCCCCCCCCCCCCCCCCCCCCTCCCTCTCTCCACCCTCGTGGTGCTGAGAGAGTGTCAGACAACAGTGCCAGACTCTCTCTCGCTCTCTCTCGCTCTCTTCCCCTCTATCTCCTCTATGCATTCTGCAAAGAACGCTGGCAGACTTTAAAATGAGCTTTAGGAAGTGGGTCTAATCCAAGGTGATTTATCTAAATGGGACATTCATGTGTGTGTGTGTGTGTAACTCTACACTCATGCTCGTGTGGTTTTACAGCATGTTTGTATTCATACAGTGTGTGTGTAGCTTACAGGCATGCTTTTACTCGATCATGGTGTAAGTGTGTGTGTGTGTGTGTGTGAGCCTTAACAAAAGCATTGTTCATCGATGTCTCTCGGGCGAGCTTGTCTCTTTCATCTGCCCGCCCACGCACACGCACTTAGACACGCACACACGCATACCGCCAATGTTAAAACATTTATTAGCACGCTGCGCTAACCCACATCGGAGGTGAGGTTAGCGGACGCCGACTTTTCTGTTGTGTCCCGTCAGCGGGTGACGACTGAATCAGTCACAGAAGACATCCAGTTTCACTGCAGCCTCTCTTGCAGCCAGTTTCATCAGAGAAAGCGAGTCACAACAACAGCCGGATAACTGACCTTGAATTTCAGGGGTTTCTATCCTTAAACACATGTGTACAGTGTGTTCTGCTGCAGAGACTCGGTCTGTCTTTACGAATACTCCCGTCTTGTTTGTTTACTGCACTCCAAACAGTTCAGACAGGTTTAAGATTCTTAAAACGGACTCAATCCTTCCCTACATCTGGCCATGCTTAAATCCCCTGGCCAACTCCCACTCGTGGATGGTGGGGCAACATTTAGCTTGGCACGGTCCAATCCCTGTTCGGATTCTGCCCCGTGCCTTCCTCCTATCACTTCCAACCGATTCTTATCATTTCTCTTTATCTGAACCCTCCTTCACTCCCCTTGCGCCATCATCCTCATGTAGAGAAATCTGCACTTTATTCCTTTTCTGGGTTTCTCTCTGTCCCTCTCTCTTCAACAGTGTCCTTGCTCTGTTTTTTTCCCTCCCCCCCTCCCTCTCTCTCTGCCAATGCCCTTGTGGCCTCTTTCTCATATTTCTCTTTCATCTCAGTTTTATTCACCCCTTTTCTATCTATCTCACTTTCCCCATCTCTCTCTCTCATCGCTGCTACACGCCCTCCTTCCTTTTCTCTACATCCTCCACCGCCCCCCTTTCCTAAGCAGTCTGTGACTGTAATGTTGCTGAAGAGAACACAGTGTGTCATCCTGAATCAGACAGATGAGCTGGGAGTGGAGTAAGAGGCTGAGAGCACTGCATTAATCCACACACATACACACACACTCACACGCTAACACACACATAGTCCCTGCCTGAGGGGCTGAACGGACAATGCACGTAGATATATATACTTGCACGCACGCACACACAAACACATCCAATGCAATGCTCCAGAAAATGACTGCATGAGACAAAACAGGAGCAAAAGTAAAATGCAAGCCTGATACACACTTTTTTCCTACCTCAGTTTTCTTTTAATCTTTTGAAAATTTGAAAAACTGAGTATTTTGATATTAATGCAATGAATCCCAACTAAGACTAAAAGTCTTTCTAAAAGTTGACATAAAACAGCAGGAGGTGTAATGCCATTCTACAGCCACTAGAGGAAGCTTAGCTTAGTTTTGAAGTTATCTGGTGATACTGACAGACTTATCGATCAGATTCACAAAGAGCAGGTGTGTAACATCAAACAGTCTATATTGAGGACATAATATGAGTAACCATGTCTTTCACTGTTGCATTATTTTCCACTAAATCTTAGCACGTACTGAAACAGTAAGCTATAATCACTGGTCACTTTATTCTTAGTCACTGCTTGTTCGTCCTGGGTTTGACCCATTTTTGCCTTTAAAACTGTCTCAGTTCTTTGTGGCATTGATTCAACAAGATGTTGGAAGCGCTCCTCAGATTTTTGGTACATATTGACATGATATCATCACACAGCTGCTGTCAGCTGCACATCCACCATGGGAATCTCCTGTTTCACCACATCCCAAAGGTGCTCTACTGGATCGAGATCTGGTTACTGCGGAGGACATTTGAGCGCAGCGAACTCACTGTCATGTTCAAGAAACGGGTTTTATTTGAGCTTCATGACAGTTTAAATCAGAAGATGGCTACATTTTACTTTTGGTAATAAAGGCGCGGACTTGATCAGTTACGCTGTGGCATTTGAATGATCCTCAGTTGGTACCAAAGGGCCCATGGTGAGCTCAAATAAAAATCACCACATCATTACAGCACCAGCGGCAGCATGAAACCACGCTTTCATGATGTTTGCACTAATGCATTTTTCCAAACTTCTACTGTCCAGTTTTGGTGAGCCCGTGCAAAGTGTAACCTCAGATGCTCTTCTGCATACTTCCGATGCAACAAGTGTTATTTTGAGTAACTGTTGCCTTATCGTCAGCTTGAAACGCTCATTCTCAGCACCGCCACTCGCTGGATATTTTCTCTTTATCAGACCAGTCTCGGTAAACTCCGACACAAACAACATGCCACCTTCAAAGCCACCAAAACCAACCTTCTTCCTCATTCTGATGCTCCGTTTGAACTTCAGCAGAACATCTTGACAATGTCTGCACATTTCAAGCTGCTGCCGTGTGATTGGCTGATTAGATATCAGCATTAAGAATCGCCTGTGTAAAATTACACAGGAGTACAGCAGATCCCATGCTCAGTCTGATTATTGCGCTTCTTGAATGATGAAACTAATGCCTTGGTTTGGTATCGCGAGTCTCCATTTGCCGTTTGATTAGTTAAAATCGTCACTTTGTTTCATCGGTAGCTTGAAATGATGACAGCTCTATTGTTCACAGTCCCCTTGTACAGGAAGAGAAAACACGATTCTAAAATATATAATTTAATATCAAATGTTTCATCCCACGATTGTTTTTTATCATGAAACGTGATGCAACAATATTTTGTCTCTTGCCAACAGCGCGGCCCTACATTAACCCTAGACCCCTGCAGCTCCACTGTACCTCACTCACACACACACACACACACACGTAGTGATGGAGAGGCCACCTAATGCGATTCCCAACAGCGAGCTGTCACCCTCCAGTACACATGTCTTTTTTAAACTCTATATTAAAGGGGCTGGGCAGTCCACCCCTCTGTAAGAGTTTCGTCTTGTGTTTGACAGTAGAGATGAGAGGAGAGCTGCAGCAAAGTCAATTCTCTGTGCAGAAAAAAAAAAGGCATTAGCTGCTACAAAGAAAAGGAAATGAAGAAGACGAGGGCAGAAACTGACTGTAAAACCTTCAGTCATAAAATCATCATCAAGGAATCAGCATCATCACGCAAGGCAACAACTTTATCGCTCCTTTCCTTTCAAATTCCCCTGAGCCTCACATTCTTTCATCTGCTCGTTGCAACATCCAACATCAGACCACGATGGGCGAACGCAGCTCTTCGGGTGGAGGTCTCGCTCGCGCACCTTGCGAGCAGTTGACCGACATGTCTACGCCTGCTGATTAACCAAGGCTACGATGCAACCTTATTTAAAAACACACAGTGGGATTTCCAGGAGAGCGGTGAAATCCGAGAGCCATGAATTATAAATGCAACTGCCGGATAAGAGCAAGACTCCCACAGACACGTAATGTGCGCGAGTCTTGATGTTTGTCTGTCTGCGCGCACGTTGCCAGCGAGCCGGCCCGGTAGCTTAGCCAACGTAAAACATATATCCCATCCAAAAAGCTACAGAGGCTGGGTCTGCCAAACATAGAAATATACTACATCCAAACCTGGCTGTGTTTTTTCACTGCGGCAACGCGCCACAAACAGGAGCAATTTGAGGGGGTTATGGCATCATCTCTTGAAGCGTGAAATGTGTAAAATGCACCCACTGCCAACTATAGAATGAAAGTGGTGAATGTGTGGAAAAAGCATCTCCCCAAAAGTTTAATGCCATAAGGAGAGAGCTAGCAGCACAGTAAAACTTGCACCTTCTGCGCACACACACACACACACACACACACACACACACACACACACACACACTACAGCTACTTTCTAACTTCAGTTTATTTTTCGTGTTGATTTGTTTGTGCCTCGTTCTCTCAAATAGTTTAATGAACACGGGGCATTTCCAGTCTATTGCTATTAGTCAATTAGTATTTTTCAGCACTATTACCTCCATTTAGTAATTATCATTAGCCTAAAGACGATTAATACAAAGAAATGTGATTTGTAAAACCTGCAATTCCCAGCCACACTATGATTAAACCGAATAAAAGAATTCAAATTTACAAGAATAAAAGGACTTATTTAATGTTTTCCACGTAAAAAAAACAAACAAAACTGTCCTTCAAATGTAATTTCATACACCAGCTGTGACGTGGCTGTACTGGCGGCTTAGTAAACGCTTGTTTTTCACATGTCCCAAAGCAAAAATCATAACACCGATTTATTTGTGATAAACGCACAAATGCTGCAGTTCTGAGAAGTTACCACCACATGCTGGGTAAAGACTATAGAAGTGGAACTTTGTGTTTTAAATACATTTTATAGACCAACACCAGAAAATTTATATGTGCAAGATGTTTGATACAAGGGATGTCCCCCCACCCCCACCCCCCGGGATATAATACAAGCATTCACCCATCTGCACACAGACTTCTCAAGTATCTGCATCTGTTGTTGAGGAATTGCTCTGCATTCCTCAGTGAGTGCTGCCTGTAGCTGTACGTTGCATTGTTGTTGCCTCTGATGAACGTGTCATGTAAGAAGCATGCTCAATAAGATCCATATCAGGACTAAAGTCTGGCTATGCAAGCTATTCTGGCACTTTGTGGGTGGGCACTGTCCTGCTGAAACGACCGCAGGGCAAGATGCTGCTCCACAAATGGGACGAGTGCAGGTAGAGCCAAGAACAATCAGATCAGAGGCGGCGCTGCCGCCTACACTCGAGCAGCAGCTCGGACGTGCAGCATTGCCAGCAGCCCGACCTGGGATAAGTCAACGGTGGCACGGTGGCGCGTTGCGCATTCGCTATTGTTTTAATTTTTTTTTGAGGTGTGAGACTTGTGGCTTGAGAATGCAGTAAACGGAAACATCACTCGCGTTCAGGAAACAAATTACCGACTGACTGATTCTAAAACCAATCAACGGGAACCAAAAACTACTCACGGAATATTTTTGAGGTTTCTAAGAGATTAAAATGGTTTACTAGGAAAGCAATTTAAAAACAAAGACGGAAGCGTATTTCAGCTTGCGTTTATTTTTTTAACCAGTATATCTGTAACCGCTCTAAAGTGACTGCCCGTATGAAACAAGCAGCAGGCAGTGGCGTCTGAAGCTCAAACACAGCTTTCTGATGACCAAAGAGTCACCCACACCTCCCACCTTTAGGCAAAAAAGTATGCGTTTCTTAACTGTCACGTCATCTTGAACGTAAAGCTTTTGTAGTTTACAAGAAATTACATGCGCTCCAGTTATGTGTAACTACCTTCCTACTCTCCAACCCCTCACCCTGGCATTTAAAGAGCTTAACACTGATGAATAGTAGAGGCAGGAGCAGTGCAGCATGGTGCGCAGAGCCCCAGCCTGTGGAAACAGGCCTCAGTGTGGATGACAGGCCTAACGAGCTAAATATAGCCTTCTGGGTTATCTCCTCTGTGGGCGCAGCGAGTCCGTTGTTGCTTCACATTATTTACGTGTCTGTGCGTGCACCCTCTCTCCTTCTCCATCTCTCTCGCCCTCTCATTTCACGCCCCCCCTCCCACAAACACACATTGCTATCTCTTTCTCTTGCACTCTGTGTTGCATACTCTTTTTCTCTCTCTCCCTTTCTGTCCATTTCATCCCTTCGCAGCATCTTTTTTTTTCAGTCTCCATCTCTCCTCTCTGTGTTTCTGTCCCCTGGTATCCCTCTTTCTCATTTCTTCTCTCTCATTCCTTTTCAGCGTTTTTTTTCACACTCTTTCTCTCTCTGCATCTCTCTCATCCACTCTCTCTCTCCTCTTTTATTCTCTTTATCTCTGCCTCCTTTTGTATCCCTTCCTCCCTCAGCAGCTCCCTGTTTTTTTTTTCTGTCTGACACTCTCCGAGCCTTTTTTCTCTCAAGCTATCTTTCCCTTTGAGCCTCTCTGTCTCTTCTCTCTCATTTTCTCTCTCATTTTCTCTCCCTCTTTCCCTCCCTCTCATTTCTGAGCCATGCCTATGAAGTAGCATTACACTGCGTTAGCCATCCACTACACTACAGTGAGCCCTTGTTCAAATATTACAGCCTGCGGTGCTAACGCTCTGCTATGCTAACCTATACGGATATGTCATCAGCATCTGCAGCTCCCCCGACCTCATGCAAAAGGCGACCGTTAAAGGCCCGTGTTTAAACACACAGCAGCGGATACTGTGTGTCATTCCTCCTCCATCCTCAGCGGTCACAGAGGTTGTGACATATGATATGCACAAGTTTGATTAAATCCTGCTGACTATTGACAGACAAGGAAATGTATCTGTTCTGGCATGCCGCTGTCCCTATTGTATAAGAAAGGGTGGTGAAGATTTACACTGGGGCAGGCGGATGTTTAGCTATGCTTTTTCTTCCCCACAGTGATTGTGTGAAGCTGAACGTGCCTGAATTGCTGAGGTTTTCCGCATTGTACCATACCATATTTATGTGCACATGTATCTAGATTGAGAAGTACATTAAAAACTTTATAGTGAGGTCAGTTTGACAACCTTTCATCTTTAATGCACATGCTTTAGTATTGTTTGGAATCCTCAATCAGCAATTGGTTGTCCAGTTGCTTGAATTTATTGATATGCAGTATGCCATTAATTAAAAGTTTTATAGTGTTTATGCAGCTGCCAGAAACTGCAGTAACTTTAAAATGCAATGAAAAGGCTCCCGTATTGGGAGTAAGTGACAAATCATGCAAATACAATTAAGTGAAATCAGAAATTCTGCTATAACTCAATTGTAAATCAGAATAACTGAATAACAAATAACTTTGATGTGAGCCTGCATACCTTTTGCTAAACAGTGGCCACTTAGACTGCAAGCAGCACAGTGGATTTCTGTTCCGGTCGATGTCGTTACAACCCTGAGTGAGCGGCCTGCGCAACAAGCAAACCTGCTGCTGAAACACTAAGTCTTCATCTCGTGAAACTAAAATATTTGTTAGACAAAAGATTCGTACAATCAGCGTGTTATCTCAAGACATTTTCACACATGAACTCAAGCCAATTTCGAGATAATGAGGTTGGATTTTTTCCACAGAGGTTCTTTCTCACAGCAGGGTATAGCCTGCTTCAGATGCGCTGGCACAACTGGAAATACTCCGTGTCATTTGGCAGCAGCCTGGATGGAGCGCGCAGGAGGGAACACGCTAGAAGCGAATGCACTGTACTACTATCTGCGCTATTTGCACATCGGTACAAAATGACATCACGCAGACTCGTTAGCCTCAGGGAGCTCACAGGTTGACTGGCTCATGTCTGAGAGTTGTGCTCTCACGTATCGCCCAGAAACGTTCGGGGGGGGGGTGCAGTGCATGCGTAAAAACGGTTTCAGCGGCTTCACTCGCACAGAAATGTCTACACGTGCTATATTAGCTGAAAGAACTATAAGGAGACACTGGACATAAGGGTCAAAGCAGTAACCCACCCAAGTGTAGTGAGCTGAACACTACACTTACTTTCATTTCCAGTTTGCATTGCACATGCAAGTGTCTCCAGACAAGTTTTCCTCTTCCGTGCGCTCTACAGGTTGTTTCAGCGTGCTAACAACCCAAAGTATTTGCATTGAGTTTTTTGTGTGTGGCGCAGTCTTTGCGACCAATTTAACCTAGCGACAGCCAGCGACCCCTAACAACACTTCTCCAGCTGGGTACGAATGACACTTTTTTCCTTGGCGGCCAGAGGCTGTCGGGCCTTACCAAACTACTGTAAGTAATGGGAATAACAAGTGCTAGAGAGTGTTCCTCTGTTCTTTTATTTTAAAAAAAAGGAATTTTATTCTAGTTGGAGAAATGCATGTGTAACAGCATTTGGCATGCACTTCTATCAGGTCCTTGTAAGGACAGAGGAACAAGGTTGTGTGCAAGTATGGATGAATGAACGAGTACCCTGTACATCCTGTGTGTGGGTGGGTGTCTGTGTGGGTGTGTGTGTTTATCTGCTGATCTCCTGCCTGTCTGTGGCCATCTATATCCATCTGTCTGTCTGCCAGTTCGCCTGTTTAGTGCTCTCACTCTCTCTCTCCCTACCTTTCTCTCTCTTTTGTCAGTCTATCTGCCTGTCTGGTTCTCTTCTCTCTCTCCCTCTTTATGTCTCTCCATCTGTGTGTCTATCTAGCTTACGGCCCTGATCCTGCCTGCTCTCCCAGGTTTATGAAATGCGAGCAGCTTAGCAGATGGTGCATATCGTATTCTGGTCGGCTCTGTGTGGGTTTTGTACCACAGACGAAGGCTTACGATACATGTGAGCCTTTAGTCGCGCAGACACACCGAAACGAGGAGCTCAGGCTGTTAGCACACGGGAGGAAACGGAGAAAAAGAAGAGCCAAAGAAAAAGACAATATAAAAGGTCTGAATGAGGAATAAAATATGGCGACGGGTGTAAGAGCGCAAGATAAACGTTGTGTGAGAAACAGAGAAAAACTCACGATAACAAAGATAATATTGTGGAAATGTGCAAGTTTGTTCTGATGTTATTGATATTTAAGATACTTACCTCAATATATAATATCTATTTAATTTTAACCCAACAGACTCCTCTCAGAGAGCCCCAGAGCCCTGGTCAGACTAGCAAATTAACATATAGCTTTGATAAGATGTGACTGGACTCACCATGATGTAGTGCCTCTGCATCTCAGTCTTCTCACTGGCCAGCTTCTCACACTCCAGCTTCAGGCTGCACAAGGGCGAGAAAAGGCACAGATGCATCAGCGAAATGGTTTATTCGAACCCAGTGAAATAATTTACACAGGACTCGGGACTCAGAGTTTAAGTCACTGGAAATATACCGAAAAAAAAAATGTAAAGTCCAAGTTCTGCTGAAAGGCGTCTCCCATTCTTGACTGCAGTTCACCGCAGAGACACCAGGTGTGTGGGAAGGTGTCTGATTCTGCGCTGCCAAGTGGAAGGTTTCTCTTCAATTCTGCTTAAACGGCATTTGTATCAGTGAATATATTGTTGTTTCTAGACGTGACGGATATTTAGAGTGTGTGGTTTTAAAATGAATCGACGGCGATTAAAGAAAAGACAGTTCCGGTGGGTCGTTATTATGATGCTCTTTGATTACGCAGACGTGTGTGTGTGTGTGTTCTGCACAGATCCAACACGTCCTGCAGTGAGTTACTGTTAGTGTGTCACAGCGGGCCGATCAACCTGCCCGCTGAGGTGTGAAAAACAACTAACTGTTTATCTCTATTAGCTGAGGTCGTTTGGGGTCAACCAGTCGTGGTAAGCTGATCAGTCACCTCCAGCAGTTAAAAATAAAAGACCTGATTACCTAACTTTCTTTTTTTAAGTTGGAAACTAAGTTATACAGTTGGGGGGAAAATGCAGTATTTTAAAATTAGATGTGATATCTTTATTTCTTATTAATATGATGTTAAGGTTGATACGGACAGACACAACGATAGCATATTTTCTCCCCAAATTAGTGTAAATGGATGTTAGAATGAGGAGAGACAGATAAGGAGTGAAACTTATGTAGAGACATCTAAAGAGAAAGAATTTGGTGTGACAGGCATCCCGTATTTCCTTATAAAGATTAAAGGACTCATGTGCAGCCATTCTATCTTTATT
Source organism: Hemichromis elongatus (assembly GCA_015108515.1). NCBI lineage: Eukaryota > Metazoa > Chordata > Actinopteri > Cichliformes > Cichlidae > Hemichromis > Hemichromis elongatus. The sequence continues at coordinate 2,473 of VUQR01006524.1, read as the reverse complement.
ATCTGAACTGAATTACAATTTGTTGTTTCTATATTGAGGCTGGAAGAGCGCTGCTGGTTTCAAGCTCCTTCAGGAACAAAAAGATTGTGGTCACAATGTCCACCAACGTTTCTCAACAAATTTTACATTTTCAAATCCATGTGTGTATCTGTACGCATGCACAAATGCATTTGTGTTACGTGTTTTGGGTACCTGTGATACTGAGCCTGGAGGAATTGGAATTCCTCCTTGATACGGTCCAGAGTTTCCAGGACTGTGAACTTGAAAGACTGGCCAGGTTGCAAGGGGACCTGCACATTGGGGGGGAAAAAAACAGAAGAAAGAATTGCTGAAAAACAGATACAGAGGTGTGAATGTGTGCGTGCCTGTTCGACAGCAGACTGTAAGCACTGCTGTATGTGTGCGGGCTTGTGTAAACCTGCACGCAGGAGTGTGCTCGAGAAACTGTGCGTGTGTTTGTGTGTTTGTGTATGTGAGGGAGCGAGACAAGAAGAGGGAAAAAAAAAGCCAAGATGAAAGTGAGAGGGAAGGTCACTTCCCCTTCCCACACATCATAAAAGCCTTGTCCTCTCTCTCTCTGTTCTCCTCCTCCTCTAATGACTCTGCCTCCTTCTCTCCACTGCCCCCCCATCCTTTCTTCCTCTCCGCTCGCTCTCCCTCGCTTCCACATTAGCATCCTCTTCACTCTGCCAGGCTGCTAATGTATTCCAGCCTACAAAGAGCTGAGAAGGGAGGAAACATCAAATGAATAACTTATAGGGAATCACGGCATCGTCTCTCACCTGCTAAAAGCCAAAGAAGGCCCAACAAAACAAGCATCTCCCAAGGGTCCCCCACCACCAGCCCTCCATGCCTGTCTAAAACGCTTTCGACAGCAGCTCTCCTTCTCCGTAGTCTTCGCAAAGTTTGAGAAACGAGGCCAATGTTGATGTTTTCCGATGCAGAATTTGTTTTGTTTGGGGATGGGGCTGGAGTACGCGGAAGAGCACGAGGGTGTTTTTAATGACACTGTCAATCCTCAGAGGACATTTTTATGTAAGAAGACACCCCCCCCCCCCCCCCCCCCTTTTTTTTTTCCCCCTTTTTTTATTTTTTTTTTTTTTTTTTTTTTTTTTAGTTTGCTTTGC
>VUQR01006521.1:28234-47688 GCA_015108515.1 Hemichromis elongatus | reverse complement strand
GGGGCACGCACCGTCTTACTGCCACGCGATAAAAGCCATGTATGCTGTTCCGTTTATGTTTGCACATTTTGATAAATCATTGCACATATTTCCCTTTTTTTGCAGTGAAACATAAAGAAATGAGGGCTGGTTTGCGACTTTTGATCAATCGTACACTTTCTCTAGGCATAAACTGTACATAACTTTGGAAAAAAAACTGCCCCTCTGACATCACAAAAACAAGTTACAGAGAAACACACGGCAAACATCTTCGTACACACGACTCACTAAAGTTTCACAATCTCACACGATTATGTTTACAACTATAACAACAGAGAAACGGGCCGCTTGAAAGGCAGAGGCAATGGAGGCCAATTTTAACAACGCACACAATACACTACATTAGAGAAGCGCTTCCCAGTCTTACCGCAACACAAACATTCACTTATCTATATGATAATAGGAGGGCGCAAAGCTCAATGTGACAACAAGAGAGAAACGCAGCACAATGCCAAGCAGCGCCTGTAGACAGAGGGATGTGAGATGTAATCTTCTCCAAAGAGAACAAGAGTAAGAGGGAAGAGAAAAGATGGAGATACACGTCTTTATATGCAATACAATTTGGAGTAGGGTCTATTGACAATGAAGCTGTCAAGGAAAAAAAAGTGTAGACAACAGGCTGTTGTTTGGGGAGGAGTATCTTTGGAGGAGATATTGATGCTGGAAAGAGGATGAAATACAGGAAGCACTGTGATACAGGAAGTTCTGACAGCTTTTACAATTGCAACTGGTGAGTGTAAATAAAGTATGACTCTTCACCTGACACTTACGATGTCGCTCTTATGTTTAATGTATGTATGAACTGCTCTATGTGAAGCATAAAGTGGGGGGAGGATGTTTCTATTTTATCTGTGTGGCGTTTTTATGCGTGAACGTGTGAGCTTAAATGCAAGCCATGTTTGTTGAACTTAAAAAAAAAAAAACAGCTCGTAGTTCTAGAGAAGAGTCCTTAGTCTTTGTTGAAATATTAGATAAAGTCCATTAACAAGTGAGGACGTAAAATGAAGACATGTTTAGCACATTACAACTTAAGGAGCAGAGACAGGGAAAACCATTCAGTTAAGCTAATATCCAAATCTAAGCATGTACTTAGGAGTACATGAAACTAGGGGTGGCCTCAAAATTGTGCCACAATGTTTCAAGGTAATCTGTGATAATTGTATTTCTGAGAATAGAGTAAAAAATAATGAATGATTTATCAGTGATTACAGCTTGTAAGCATTCATTGTGTATTAATATAAATACAATGAAGGGCATTTTCTAGCCTTCTTTTCAAAAAAAAAAAAAATTACTAACTAATTTGAAGTGTGAATCTACTGGAACAAGGTGCCAGCAGCAGCAGCAATATTACAGTGCAATAATAGTAACACAAGTCAAATAAAGGTACAAAAGTATCCTTGGTAGTTTTCCCCTTGAAATAAAAAAAAGCATGATATAACTGCTGAACAGCAGCAATGTCATTAAGTACAGTAAATTCACCTTGTAACTCTTGGATGATGCCTATTTGGCAGGTTTTTTAACCAGCTGCTTAAAACCATGCTTTTCATCATGTAACTCCAGTAATAATTTCTGTCCAATGAGTAATCCCCCTGCCATATGAAGTGTACCTATCAAGTGCTTGGGTCACACGTCACCAGCTACCAGTATGTCCTCCTCATTGACAGTGTGATTTTGCCCCAAGTGGTGAAACAAGTTTGTAGTTAATAGCTTTAGCAGGAACTGTTTAGTTGCATATTTTGCAAAGTACTGTTCCTTGTTGGAGGCTGCCACACTGTTCTTGCTCTGTTATTTCTGGGATTGTACCACCGCTGTGCACGCAAGGGAACATCAATGCATCACTTCCCTATACTGTATCACTGCTTCAAGACACAACACTTGACTCGATGATTAATGGAAAATTGACTAACTAATATGAATTCATTTATCTTTTTAGAGATATTCAAGAGTACAATTACCAAACATTTAAGAGGATCAATCACAATTGGTGATCATCGGATTACATTCATACATACATGTGCCAGTCTTATTTGCATGTTATGCAATATAAAAATGAAATAATGACTTGTGCAAAGTTCTTTCAGTTCGTAACAGGCTGTAACTGTGTCTAGCCTCTTCATAGTGGTAATGCTAACCTTAGAGCCAGTAGTTCTGGCTAATTCAAATTCTGTTTCTTAACTCAGTTGCTTCCAAACTCTTCCATCTTTCTACGCTGCAGTGATTTCTGCTGTGGTAACTGTTGTTCAAAGTGTTTTTCGCTCCAACTCTATCATGGTCAGCTCAGTCTAGGTCTGAAGTACAGGGTTAATCTCATTTCCCAATAAAATGACCAGTAAAATAATCAGGAGATCAACAAATAATAAAAAGCGATCCAACACGGGTGCACTTCTTCATGTCCCGGATGAAATGACCCTCACTCCACCCCCACGACAATTACCACCCATGGCGCATGGCAGAAGAGCTTTCTTACCCCTTTCATCATTTTTCATCTTCTGATGTCTTGCCATGTTTAGCGGTGGTAGTAGTGGGGGGTCTAGCTACATAATGAGATAACATGATAGAATAAAACAGGTTCTGAATTACAGTGAAGCAAAAGACCATGATTTTAGCCACCAAGTAAACCAATAAAAGCTTATTTTTGTGAGCTGAGTCACAAAATGTTCACAAATATGGGTTTTTTTTGCCTATTTTACAGCCGAGGTCTTTTTGGATTCCCCCTGTTTGTGGTATATTCAAATCTGGGAAGATACTTTTCCTCCCATGCTTAGCTAGGCTAAAAAAGCCCTGATGTTCCAATTGCTGGTCTCTACTTCACAGAGATCACATTGATCTGCTCATCTCAGCACTTTTTCCCAAAATACTGACCTTTTCCTCTCACGCTAGCATTCGTGCGACAGGAAAACGAATAATCAGATGGAAAGAAAGAGGGGAAGAAAAGAGCAAGAGAAATCACAAAGGAATTACACTTTCTCTTGGCTCATATGATCTATTATTAATCCAATTTTGCACGGACCCTTAAATTTTTTGGGGGGAGAAAAATCACATTGAGCAAATTAATGAGGTAAACGTAATGATCTGAGATGATCAAAGGATATCAGTGTTGGGCAAAGTATAGCCACCAATTAGTAAAACAAGCGCAGGAAAGGGACTAAAATATGCACCAACGCTCCTGATGAAAAGACGGGGTCAGAGAGAATGGACTAATTTCACAAATGAAACGACGTACAGCAAGACAGGCTCACGTGTGCGTGTGTGTGTGTTCCAGGAGGAGGGAGGGGTGTGTATGCGGGTCATGTTTGGATTCCCCCTGGGTCTACAAGCAGAGAGAGTAAGAGAGGTCCCACAAGAGCAGCAGGAGAGGAGCTGGCTTTACTTTGATAACAATAATAAGGTAGTTCTCCCTCACTCTCTCTCACTGTCTTTTTTTTTTTTTTAATCCAGCTTTGGCACAATGTGTACTGCCGCTCTCGTTTGATCCATGAAAGAAGCTTGTTATGTTTTTCTTCCACCCTCCCTTTTTTTTTTGAAGAGTTTGATGCACAAAGGAACAGGAGAGCGGAAAAAAAAAAACTTTGGAAATAGGCGCCCTCTGTCCGAATTGGACTTCGGTTCATTAGGAAGGCCTCAAGAGGTGTACTTCTTTTTGTTGGTTTTTGTTTTGTTTTGTATATTTCTAGATTTTTCTTTTTTTAGGGGGGAGGGGTTGTCTTTCGAGGGGTGAGGGCTGCTTGACCTTCTTAATAAGTACAAGGCTTTATAGTGCATTCGTGTCTTCAGAAACTAGTTACAGGGATCTTATACCCAGTTTCAGTTCCATATTTTTATTCTTTGACTCAACCAGTTTGATTTGCATGAGTGACATTTCAAAATAACTCCTGTTTTTCTTGCACTTTCAGCCAACTTTATTCAGGATGGACAGATGAGTTGTGCATATTAAGTTAATTCTGCATGTAATGGTGCACTTCATCAACAATATAATGGGAGCTGTCAGGAAAAGATGGGTGATGAGACAGAGTTTATACACCACATCACAGCTGTTGCCAGTGAGAGAGAACTACAGTAAGTCAAATTTAAGGTCACTTACAGACAGCAAAATCTGACCTAGTGCATGGCAATTCATAATCTTAAAGTGCGTCAGCTAAAGAACTAAAACAGTATAAAACTTTAACATTTGCCGTGTTTATTTAAAAAAAATTAAAGTGTAAAATGCCTAAAAACTTGTTCATATGTCCCTTACAGTTTCTACTATAAGCTTTTAACTTTTGACAACTAGGTTATCATTTCATGGAAGAAGGGTGGATATCATCCTAACACTAAGTCTTAAGGGGTCTTCAGAGATCCGGTCAATGTTAAAGCCCTTTAAAAAAAAAAGAAAAAGAAAAAGGATCAAAATTTGTATTGATGGTGTTGATTCACAAAACAGAACCACCCCATAAACTGTCTCTTCTCCACATTGTACTAATCAATCAATCTTTCTCAATTTAGTCCAGACTCATGGTTCACAGAAACAAGACCAACAAGCACCAAAGGACAGCAAAAAACAATCAAAATATACTTGCTATGTCAGTAATGCAAAGTACAAAACTTGGATATAATTACGCCAAAAAAATGTTAAAAAATGAAATTCAATCATAGCTGAAGCTCCCAAGGCCAAGAATGAGAGATAAAATGAAATCTAAGTGGTTTTCTGGTATATGACAAGAGAGAGTTCATCTCTACTTCGAGAACAATGACAAAACTTCACAAACACACAAAGACATACACACATAGCTTAAGTGCCATCAAAAAAAACCCAAAAATGTTTCTAAGCTCGTGGAATGAGCTAACACACAAATGTGATTCTTCTCCCTTCCTCTCCTTTTCTGCTTCAAACCATCTCTTCCAATCTGCATCGTTTCATTCCACACAGTTCTACAGATCACGTGCTCCAGTGTCACTTTCTGTTTCATCAAATATTATAATTGCTCACCTACTAAAGGCTCCACTGGGAACAAAAGTACACAACACGTGTCTCACTTCAATAACAATGGATCATTTTATGCTTGTAATAAATAATTGAAAAATAAAACCATAGGAGGTAGGGGAGAGGAGCAGATAAGACGCAGTGTTAAGTTTGAATTTTAATCTTGACCTTGGAAAAAAGAAAGACGGGTGAGGAATAAGGACGGGCGTATTTTGCTGCCATCCTAATTTTTCATTCTTAGCTTGTGTATCTCCCTAAGCCTTTGTATGTCTACATGCTGGACTGAGATGCTGGTACGAGAAGTCACTTAAGCCCATTACTCTAATAATTTATATGTCTTGGCAGCACACTCCTCAACTGTATTCAGAGCCTACAGAAACATAGAAAAGACAGATTATTAGAGAGAAAAAACAAAACAGAAATATCAGCTAGAAAGAATAAACAGAGATTCAGTGTACAAACGAGGACTTGTTTGAGGTTCACTGATAAGGTCAATGATAAAACTTCTAACTCTCAATATATAATAAAGCATTTAAGACACAATTGAATCAATGTCAGAGGGGAAAAAAAGAAAGTTAAAAATTCTTACAAATAAGAGATATCAGATCTTTAGGGCCAATACCAACACAGATACTCTAAAAATCCAATATTTCAATATATCAGATGGTATTTTTATTGCCTATGAGACAACTGTTTCAATGTTTTCTGATTTTTAAAAGACTAAACCTCTTTTGACTGCTCCTCTTTTCACAAGGTATTGCCACAGAAGATGGATCTACATGTTTGATGTGGCAGATTTTTTACACGAGTAGCCCTTCCTGATGTAAACCTCCAAGGGATTTAGCCTGCGTCATTTGCATATTAGGCAAATGTGTTGATCACCAAACTATGAAGCCAGTGTTTTCTGACTTTTAAAACAATCAACTTTTCCTTAAATTGGGATTCATTTTAAATTTGGGATTATTTTTTTTTCCATCTCACCTTTAATCTTCTAGGACGTTTGTCACCAAATATATCCACTAACTGCAACACAACCACTGTTGGCAATTGAAAATGTTATTTTATTTAAACACATTGGTCATCTGCTCCTGAAATCCACTTGCTCAACATCTTCTTACTGTTGGAGTTCAAGGGTTCGCTTTTTCTGACAAATTTATGAAGCCTTCAAAACAACCTTCAACCTGACATGCATCAGACAGTGACTGTCCCTATTTGTACAATTCATTATAAAAACCACCCAGTACTGGGAAGAGCTGGGAGGCGGTGATGCTCAGATATTTATCCACTTTTAAATTAAAGATCATCAAACTCTCAGTGTATGTGTTTATTATTTCCATTTTGGCCAAATTTATAAATTGGTTAAAGTGATGCTTAGGGAAACAAGATGCATGTCACAAACCCATAAACCACATTTGTAGATTATAAACTTCAAATAACCAAATTTTTATTGTGTTCTCCAAACTGATAATAGCACAAGCATTTGTGAACTAGAATGTTCAATTACTGCACAGCCCTGCCTCTCATTAAGCTAAGAAAATATGGACAGTCATTCAAAAATAACACACTTACTGGAAGTTACTTGGAAGGTGATTAATGAACAGTTTCTATAACCAAACAAAGCTCCTCTTCAAATGTCTGCTGTCTGTTCCAATTTACACTCAGCTGTTATATTTCATTAGTCTACAAGTCACACATACGTACTCTGATAGTGAAAGAAGAGAGGGATATGCTCCAGCAAGTCACCACATGTTGGGGGATTTGTTTACAGCTTCCCGTCTTGTACGAGATCAACACCCCGTTAAATCAGTGACACTCAAACGTGCAGCTTCCTCACCTGAGCCCTAACCTCATACATGCATGCACAAACATCTGCATGTGTGTGTGTGCGTGTGTGTGTGTGCGTGCGAGATAAAGACTGAGGGAGAAAGAGCACCTCATCAGTCGCATTGGGAAAATACCATTCAGAGACTGACAGATGTCTCTCTCCGTCTGACTCTTACCTGCATCTAACAATGTGTCTCGCTCCGTGGGCCTGGGGACATGCGTACACCCACTTTGACACACATGCACAACAATGTAACAAACAAACTCTGTGTGCCTGTCCGTGCGTGTGTGTGTGTGCATTTCTGTGTACAGTACATGTTTGTGTTTTCATCGCTGTCTAAAACAGAGCGGAAACCAATCCCTGATGCTACGGACAGATAACAATATCCACCGCTGCCAAGCTCCCACAATAACAACTGGGAGCGCAGCAGCAACTGATACTGTAGGACTGTAAATAGCAGACACACTTCACATTCGGTGCAGATACAGTATCACTCAGCAATGACTGCAATTGGTTGTTCAAATAAAACAAGCACAGAGGGTGCAGGGAACTCTGAATATAGAATAGCACAGAAAAGAAAAGCCTAATAATAAAATCCACAGCTCAGATGTCAGAAATAAAAATACAGCTACTTTATCCATCATTTGTTGTGTATTATAGAAGATGAAGTCAGATCTTGCTAATGGAGAAAAATGGCTTTACCTCAGTAATCTTTAGTAACTCAGTTATGCTAATAGTGTCAGATGAGACTAAGGTTGATAAAAGAAAGATTTTGGCAGTCTGATTTAGAACTAAAAAAGTAGATCACACAGCCACACAGAAGAACCCTGAACCAACAGGACACTGTTTTATGACAGAATCTCTTTACACCTGATCAACTTTGACTTTTACCGCCTCTCATTCTTTAATTCTCTTAAAGAACGAGGGACAGGGGAAGATGCAGATCCTAAAATGACACAGTCACTAACACAGCACACATGCCATAAAGAGAGGTTTTACCTTGCAGGATGCCGAGGCATGTAAGGCACAGAGAATGGGCAAAAAAAAAAAACAAACACTACATCTTAGGCCTCAATTAATATGTTATATGTTAAAATTTATGACAACACAATTAGAAAAAGACTCAATAAGTATGGCTTGTTTGGGTGGGTTGCCCAGAGAAAGCCTCGTCCCTCTAAAAACAATGGCAGCACCACTTAAGTTTGGAAAGTTGCATCTGAACAAACCGCAAGAGCTCTAGAAAAATCTCTTTTGGACAGGTGGATCCAAGGTGGAGATGTTTAGCCATAAAGCAATGCATTTGGTGAAACAAAACACAGAATATCAGTACAAACAACGCAGACACATGAAAATGTGGACAGAGTTAGGTATACCACAACTCGTTTTCACAAGGATTTTTTATTTATCCGAAAAACTATTTTGTTTCTTAGTTGTGTAAGTGAGAGTGGTAAAGGGTCGCGTAACCTAAGGTCACTACTGATGGTCAGTGTTTAATTCTGAACATGAAATTTCCATCCATCTTCACCTGCTCATCCCATTCAGGGTTGTGGGGGGCTGGAGCCTGTTCAAGCAGTCATAGGGTGAGAAGCAGGCTGTCACTAATCTATCGTAAGGCTAACACAGAGACACAGACAACCATTCATGCTCATTTACACCTGCAGCAAATTTAGAATCACCTCATCCATGTTTTTGGAATGTGGGAGAAAGCTGGAGTATCCAGAGAGAACTTACGCAGACCGAGGAGGAATATGCAAATTCCACCCAGAGAGGCCACAAGCAGCAGTGGAGCAAATTTGATAGCTATGACATTAGCTCAAGTTCTGTCCTTAAACTATTATGCCCTGCTCCTCTTTACTCTGTAAGCCCACCACATGTATCGAGTTTTATTAAAGCCATTAAAGCGGATGCATAATTTAGACGAACATGGCAACAAAACCGAATGACAAACTCAGCTAATTCTGTTTTATTAAAATTATTGATAGCAGCTCCTACGAAATGAGAAACTGCCATTAAGAAGGTGGGGCAGTAATTTAAAGTAAAATAAACTCAAAATATTCTACTTTAAACCCTGAACAATTAAAGATGCAACTGAAGCTCATTCCCTGCAAATGCAGAACTGACTGTTTTCTTTGTTCACAAAAGAAATACACAAATGTACAGCTCATGCATGCGTAAGTTCCTAAATCCAGTATGAGCACAGCCCTTTAAAAAAAAGTTTTCCACATGCTCGCTAATAGATATTTAAGAGATCCAGTTAATCCCAAACACACACACAGTGTCAACAAAAACAAAAGCCACGGACAAAATGTAACTATCTATAGAAATATTATAGCATTAGAGAACTACCGCTCTCTCTCTTCTGCTCGTCCTCTATCCCTCTCCTGTTTTTTGAGAGGCAGGGCGGTGATTGGCGGAAAAAAGCCTCCCTCAATCCAATCCCTAATCCCCAGCAGGCTTTTAAAACATATGACTGGAGGAGGACCAGCGGCGGCTCTCTCACGCTGTCCTCTTCCAAGCGATATTTTCTCTGTGCTGTAGCTGCACCAGAAGCAGCTGTCACAGAAGAAGCGAAGAGGAGCTGTGCAGTGGGGGTTAAAAAAAATTTAAAAGCTGCTCATCAACGACTGTGTGCCCTGTTCTGCACGCTCTGAGCCTTGGAGAGCAAAGTAGCACTGCCAGGGTGCCTTTGTTGCCTTCGCTTCTGCAACTTTGACTGCACGGTGGGAGGTATCTCTAGCTCTTTAACGACTTACCGGATGCTGCGCTGCTGAGGAGCCCGTCTTTCCTGTGACTCCCGCTCTCCACTGGTCTCTCTCGCTGAAAGACAGGGAGGTGATGGAGGTCGGTAGGGGGGGAAGACTGCCGCCGCCGCTGTTGCTGCTGGTGGTGGTGATGGTGGTTTGGGTGCTCACATTGATTTGTGTCACTTCTCTGTCTCTCTCTCCCTCTTGCCACACCACCTCTTTTCCACTCTCTCTCTTCACTTCACTTCACATTACACACACATGCATGCACACATACAGGACAAGATTTGGGCAAATTACACAAAGCTGAGAGACCAAGGGCAGAAGAAGTCAATTTGTTTCCTCTTCACAACAGCTACTCCTCAAGCCAAGACATTTCTTTTACCAAGAACAAACTATTAAAAGTCCACAACTAACGTGCAAACAGAAGGTAAAATCTAAAACACAGGAGGCAAAATCTGACCTGAAGCTGTAGACTGTCAAGAGGAATGTCTTTAAATGTGCCATTTTCACAAGTTGTAAAACACTTCAAGCTTTATATTCCATCTGCCTTGGTCACCCTTAAAGCTGCTTGACCAAACCAGGTTTCTGTCAGTTACAGTAAGTACGGCTCCCTTGAATGACTAGCAGGCTAGCAGGTAATACCAATTTTAAATGTTGCCTTGTAGTAGGTGGGTTTGCTCAAAAAACAGACGTGTAATGTGAAGTCCTCACTTTTACCTGCCTAAACTAAAACTAAACTGCGAGGGAGAAACCACACCTCGAGCCGGAATAGTTGCAGTCAGTCATTTAAATAATTTGGTATCATTTACATTTAGCCCGAGGCTAAACTTTGGCCTACAAAAAACCCCCCAAAAAACAAGCTAGTCCAAAAATGTGATATTTTCGCTTAAAGGCAGTTGTGGCTAGTATTTATTTATTTTTATTTACTTTTTAGTACGTCTACTGTTATCGAAGTACAATGGATATTCAGGATAAAACACTCACCCTTCGGTTGAAGAAAAACAAGAAAAAGAAAAAAAATTCTCACGTCTGTTAAACTCGCGAGGAGCTTGACTAAAGTCACTAATTTGCATACTTCGCAGCGACACCCCCCTTTTTCCCCATTGGTCCAAACCGCTCTTTCCTAGTTCACTCATTGGCTGATTTAACACAGATTTCTCATTTTAAAAAAATGACATTAAATACTTAATCTAACTTGAACTTTGACATTAGAAACTAAGAAAATTTGACAGGCGGTAAATATTGGGTGTTTTTTATATGTTACGTAGCCTTTTTTATGTGGTGCCGAAATTAATTAAAAACTGGTCCTCATCCAGACTGCGAAAAATCGTATGAAGGCCAGGACTCACAAAGTGGAGAAAAGTTTGGTACGTGGTTTGTGAAGTAGAAGCCAGACAGAAAAATATTTCAGATGAAAATAGGACATGTTTTTGCCTTGATAACCTGTTTGGTAAGACCATGATATTTGGTTGTAACCATTAGTTCATGTCAATAAAAATGGGATGACATATGTATTTATTAGTAGAACCCTGACTTTGAAAACTTGTGAAATAAAGCTATTTATTTCATATGGCACTGTGTAAAATATCAAGTTAACCTTTATTTAATCAAATTTTGTTTTCAAAGTACCTTCTTGTAAGTTTTTCTAAAGCTTTTGAGCAGTATTTCTCCAAGAATTCTGAGTGGCTTTCAAACTTTTCCATTGGACATTGGCTGCTTTTTTAATCATTTTCACTCCATTCCTTGTACCTGACCATTTTCAGAGAAATTATTTAAGCACTGAGCTATGAATTATTCAAGTGTCAAAAAGGCACCTAACATAAGCAGTGAACCAATGTTGTGTCTAGACATGGCAGGTAATTTAGCAAATAGCCAGTTTTAAATACCATCTGTAGGCACTTTGTTGCTAGTAGTTTGTTGCAAAAACACATAATTTGTTCCAATTTTTCTTTTAGCTGAATTTGTGAAAAATGCCAAAGATAAGACAATTTGACAGGCATGTGTTGTGCACCAACATGGTGATTCCCAAATGCATTGAGTGAAAACATCTCATATCTTGGCAATTTGTCCTTTAAAGCAATTGAGGAAACTAGATATGTGGAGTATATCAAAAGAAGCAGCAGGCCTAAAAGAATAAATTTCTGCAGCAGATGAACCATATCTGTCACATCTTTAGGAAACTGGGAAAAAACAGCAAAGACCTGACTCAGGACCTGAGAGATGGATTTGGCCCTATACTATCAGTCGTGGATTGGCTTCCCCAGATCCTTGAACTTAACATTATTAAAGCATTGTGGGATCAGAAAAAAAGAACAAAAGGCAGCCACCATCCAAAGAAGAACTTTGAATGTTCCTCGAGAAGCCTGGAGAACTAATCCTAAAGACTGCTTAAAGAAATTATAAGAAAGCCTGCTAAGGTGATGATACCAAATATTGAATTTCAAACTTGTTCTAATTGTAAAAACTATGGTTATGGCTTTAAAACTATTCTATCTAAGTTTGCATATGTTTCAATCATTCAGTGAATATTGATCACATACTGTCATTTTATTTCACAAACTCAAAGTATGAAAACACCCCAAGAAGATTACATTTGGGTTCACACTGCTCCCTATCTTAGAAACCATAAGAAAACCTTCAAATTAGAAGAGACTCATGACAACTGCACAAATAGACTAGTTTGATTTAATGTTTAAGCCAAAACTTTTTGTGACATTATTCAAGACTAAACAAAAATAAAATAAAAAATTGCCAATAACTATAATAACAAATGCATGCTGGGCACAAGTCAAAATTATTCTGCAGCTTTCTAATAGGGTTAGACCACATTTGTGATGCTACATTAACAACTGCATAAGCCGTTAAGTACAATTTTCCTCGATGTGAAAAATGTTGGTACCCATCGAAGAGGTAATGACCATTCACCAAAGGAGAATCATCAGTACTATGATACAAATATTGCCATTTTTTAAATTTTGCATATCGAATGGCCCAAAACAACAGGCAAATGTGCAGATTTACATCAAGTAAGGTAACACAGACTTGTTTAAACAATATGCATAGCCAATTAATTCTTAATGCTTAATGCTTAATTCAGTTCAGTTTTATATATACCCACAAATCACAACAAAAGTCACTTTAAACACTATTTATTCTAAGGTAAAGGCCCTACAATAATAAAGAGAAAATTCCAACAATCAAATAACCCATTATGAGCAAGCACTTGATGACAGGAAAAACGTCCTTCTAACAGGAAGAAAACTCTGGCAGAAGCAGTTTCAGGGAGAGGCGCCCATCTACAATGACCTATTAGGGGCTTAAGCACATAATAACGTCCTAAAGACTCATTAAGCACCTTAATGCAACTGTTGCTCGGATTTGGCTCTATATAAATAAAATTGAATTGAACTGATTTTTTTTTCTTTTGAGTAGTTTGATTGATTTATGTCTTTGTTTTTCTCCAGGAGTGCTTCTGATTGATGTAGGGTCTTTTCTCAATGATGTTCTACTAAGTCGCCAAATCAAAGAACAATATGTTGGCAATGGCATCCCCCTGCTGATACTTGCTGAGCTGGGAGCTGCTCCAGACTGGGCGCCACAACCAAACAGGCAGCAGACACAGGACTTCTTAACCAGGAAGGTGAGCAATGACCAACACTCTAGCTCAGAGCAAGAAGGTGGAGTCAGCGATAAATAGCTCTCACTTATCTATCTTGCCCTGGAGTCTGAGTGAGCAAGGTACACTGGTCATTCACAAATACAGATCAAAACAAAATAGGGGGGAAAATGGGAAACATAATTTTCACATTCTCAAGAAAATATCACAAGCTAATACAGAGTAATCACTGCCTAGCATCTAACCAGACATATTCACACTCAGCAGTTTAAATCGCGTAGTTTTTGCTATTTCCAGACTTCAGCCGCTGTGCATGTATACGAGCTTTTAGGCTTTTGCCCCATTAAAACATGAGTGAGTGGGTATCCTGTGAAAGAATGCCTTTCTCCACAAATGCACAACACAGAAAGGACAGGCTGTACAGTACTCATTAAGTCTCTTGAAGTCTTTAAGGGTGCTACCAGCCTGCAGCAAAAATCCATTCACAAATTTTCTTCTCTCATTCTTGTTAAATCGATAGTAACAGTCTATTGCCAGGCTGGTATATTCTTCATCTGGACAAACAATTGTGATGCAAGTTGTTGTTATTGATTTATTCATTAAAAGGATCCAAAAATATATACTTTTTTTTTCTTAAACATATTTTTGGGATGCAGAGACTTGGAAAAGCTCGGCGATATCATGGTGGAGAGAACCGATCAATAGACTCTTTCTGTTGTTTTCTCCTTTATTTGCCAGCCATCTGTAGCTCCCAGATAAGCTTCCCTGTCTTGCACTTAGTAACAGCATATTTTATAAAATATGTTAGCGTAAAAGCAGTTCAGATTGATTAGTGGGCACTACTTTTTCCTTTGTGATGGTCACCAGCTGCGGATTGTCTTTTTGCCAAGCTTCTTATTTGCTACCGCATCCCTGTTTCACTCAACCGAAATGATTCACCCAAAATCACTGTTACCTCGCTCTCCATCCATGTATGCTTAGTTGTTTCTAATGTGCGGCCTGCTGCCCACTGTACCTTGTAAATGCCACAGTATGCCTTTGCAGAGGAGAAAGAGGGCTCAGGGGCAATCAGCAGAAGCGTGGGGGCAGAGCGGATGCGCTTCAAAGGCTGTCAAAACTATATTATATGGTTGATCCCTGTCCAATTCACTTTCACAGTTCAATAGCTGCTGTATGTTAAAGTTGAAAAACAAAGACAATCATTGGTGTCTCATCGTTCTAAAGTTAGCGCACAAGAGGCTTTGTCTGTGTGCGTTAGAGAGGAGGTTGGGGAGGCGGTCAAACAAGGGAAAGTCTAAGCAGAGTGACCGCATAGGTCAGGTTTGACACACTTTATTATTCATTCACTGTCTGTCCTCAGCTGTGCTTAGCTCATCAGCGCACACACACACACACATACACACAGACACACACAGACGCACACACACACAGTTTCCCCTAGGTGCGGCTTTTACTGCACATATGCGCTTGGACGATGCACAAATGTCAAGAGCAATAACTGGGATGTCACTCCAAATTCACCCTCCTCTCTTCAGTGTTTAGCAGCTAGGTAACTCAGGGATCTGTCTTTCTCTCTGTCTCTCTCTGTCATGGTGTGAGTGTGTTTCTACATATGTGTGAGTGTGCCTGCATGTGCCCCAACGTCTGACGGTCTACGATGTTTTCTTTTATTCATTTCAGTTACCTTCAGCTGCTAGAGGATGACTGCTAAAGTATCAATATTTTTACAGAATAAACATATAATTATTTCTGTATCCCTCGTATCTTTAATATCACAGCCAGAAATTTTAACCACCATCATCCTGTAACTCATGTCTTTGTCTTCTTAATTTACTACAAGGTGAAAACTGAGAAATATATTTTAATTTAACGCCAACAATAATACTGGAAAAAATTGTAACAGGGACAACAAAAGACTGCAGAAGTTGTATGATGATTAAAAAAAAGAACCACCTCGTGGATAATCCCCCTACTAACCAATCAAGTAGTTCGAGTAGGTATTTTAGAAGGACATTTTGCTCTGGTACCTACAGTATATAGCTCTTTTAATTACAAGCCTCACGCATACAATAATACTATGCCTAAGCACTTTGTTATGTTATGCACACTATCATAGTCTGACGCATGCATGGAGGGACTGGAGGTTTAGAATATTACCCAAGGATACTTCGACATGCACACTGGAGGAGTCTGAGATCAAACCACTACTAAAACAGTTAGTAGATGACTCGATGCCATGCTGGTTGCAGTGTCGCCTCACAGAAAAAAAGCTCCTGATTTGATCTCAGTTGTGTCTTTCTTCATGCTCATCCTGTGTCTTTGTGGGTTTCCTCCTAAGCGTTTTGCTCTCCGCTCACAGTCCATAGACTCCATCATTGCTGGGTTCTCTGTTAGCCCTGCGATAGAATGAGGAGCGCACTCCAGAGCAGGATTTTCTGCACTACAAAGTGGTTCACCTTTTAATGGATATAACCACAGTAACTTATGCTGTTAACCTAATCTGCACCTACTGACCAGAAAATAGCACTTCCATTCCTGGAAGATCCTTGGTAACTCTGTATGTGTAGAGGGGGAAGGTCTCACCCTGATATCATCCCTGAACACCAAACCTCTTAGTATGAATACAGTTATTAGCTGTGTTGCTTTCACTCTGTAGTGTGTTTAAACTTTTTCATATTTTTCTAATATTATAGTTATCTTCCTTTGTTTAATCAGCCAATCATCTGCCAGGACTCATCCATGTTTGTGATTGGTCAGATGTTGCCAGCAGCAACCTTTTCATGTGATCACGCCTATAATTAGATTCGGAAACTGTAGGTTAATTTGACAAGTTGGTCACCAGCTTCATGTGACCGCGTATACTCATATCTGATGTTAGTGTTACTGAATCAACATAACAGAAATACAACCCTAGCACGCTGAACTTACTTCATAGTACAGACCTCTTGCTACCTGTATCAGCTAGGATAGTCCCAGTACCAACCTTCCTGGTGTCCCAAACTGGATTAAGTGTTTTAGAAAGGATGGAAATCGCTACATGGGCTCAGAAATATTTCTAAATATCACAGTTACATTCACAGATGGAAGTTAAAAAGAAAGAAACCAATGTAAAAAGAAATACAGAAACACTGTTCCCTTCTCTGGGTTCAAGCTCGTATAGCATGACCTGACTTAAAGTGGCTCAATGAGTTGGCAGTTCGTCTTGTAATCGGAAAGTTGTCGGTTCAAGCCCTGGCTTTGACAGTCTGGGTTGTTGTGTCCTTGGGCAAGACATTTCACCAGGGCAACAGTGTCTGGCAGCCTCGCCTCTGTCAGTGCGCCCCAGGGTAGCTGTGGCTACAATGTAGCTTGCCATCACCAGTGGATGAATGTAGTGTAAAGCACTTTGGGGTCCTTAGGGACTAAGTGAAGCTATGCAAATACAGGCCATTTAAAGTGGAAAAATGTCACAGCTACATAGAATGGAGAACTTTTACATTTTTGAACCAAATTTGTGCTTCTATACAGGTTTCTGCATGCTATCATCCAATGTGTTCAAGTAGTCATTACTTATTTCAGCAAGACAATGCTAAAACACATTTTTGCAGGTATTCCAACAGCACGGCTCAGACTGCCAGCTGTCCAGACCTGTCACCTACTGACACTTTAACATATAATGTAATAAAACTCAAACTGCTGATCAGCTGAACTTCGATATAAAACTAGAATGGGAAAATATTTTGCTTTAAAACCTGGTTGCTGAGGCAAATACTTACAGGTAATTACAGAGCGCTGTAAAAAGAAGATGTGATGAAATGCTGCCTTTTTTTCAAAAGTATGCTGCTGGCATAAAATTGAAAATGAGGTTTATCATTTATTTTATAATTTTCATTAGAATGAATGCTTTAAATAATGTGAAAATCGTTTTTGTAATTGTGTTTGATTTTTTTGAAAATTGGAAAAATCCCTCAGCATGGACAACGATCTTTTCCAAGCGACAATATAATAATAATAATAATAATAATAATGCTGTTCAGCAGCTATATGATAAAAACCTAAATCAAGGTGTAGTCAGGAACTAAGACCAAATCAGAATTTAAAGCATGTGATATTTTATAGGTCTGCAGTTTACAACATGTTGAAACAGTAATGTTAGTTGGAGTTTAGATAGCTTCTCTTGGCTGAAATGTACATATTTAACATGTTTACCTGAATGAATTGTTTATATAAACTTTCTTTTTTAATTACTTTTTGTGGTAAGGCTGATGGGATAACTGTTTTCAAAGGATACAAACGGACAACCTTTCTCTTTGTATAGACCTGCATTAATAGGTTGCTAATACAGCACTGTAAGAGCCTCCTTGTTTAGGTTTAAAAGGAAACGTTGCCACAATCAGTGTTGGTATTTTTTTTTTTTTAACTTCAAACTGGGCATCAGAATTACTCTAATTTGTTTAAAGCTGTTCCCAATCAAGATCATGTGCAGCCCTCTCCCTGCCTCTCTCTCTCTCTCTCTCTCTCCCTCCATGTACAGTAGTTTCATGAATGTTCCCATTTGTTTCTTTGTGTCAGCCCATTATGAATATTACATTTAATGCTTAAGATCTTATAATCAATTTCCTCTCTTTTAAGAGCACAAAGCTGTCTTTGACCTCTCAGCCATTCCCAGTGGTTCCTTTGAAGATTGTCAAGATTTCTACGATGGCATATAAATTCTATCATCCCATCAAATAAATCTCAAATATTAATTTTGATGTGTTTCTTTCCTTACACACAAAAAAATGCATTGCATATAACTCTTAATTGTATTAGACAGAATAAATGCTGTAAAACGTTAGGGGGCAATTCATGATTTTTCTCTGGCAAATACTTGGCCTTAGAAAGAAAGCTTTGAAAAAGGTCTTTGATTTTATCAGCGAGAACAAAGGGCGCACGGACAAATTTTAATCATGTATTGTTCTTTGCTTGGAGTAGGTTGTAGTACAGCTACCTTCTCAGGATTTGGCAGCTTGTATCAGACCCCTGGGGCCTGAAGCTCAAGTGTGTGGCCAAGAGACACCCCGCTGGGTCAGTAAGGATGGGTCCGTGCCCCACGCTACTGCGCTACAGAGCACTCCCATAACCAGCCTTTTGAAGCCCAAACCAAACCGGTGACATTTGCTGGCGTTTATCATCACAAATCTACTGGTAAAATTACACTTGTGCTGACACTTTTTATTCAAGGCAGTTTAATAAAACAAAGGAAGCGTGGACTCTCTCTCTATCACAAACACAGGTTAAACCTGAAAACTTCTGAGAGGAGAATACAACTCAAACTGTTTGTGGATAAAGTGGAATTACAGTATGTGAAGTGGCTGCAGATATAATGTAGTCTCTCTGTTCTGTATTCTTCTCTCTACATGTACTGCAATAATGCAGACTATAAAAAAAGCAGCACTTAAACACACAAAGTACAAATACACATGAAAACTGTAACATTCTAACTGCTTTATTAAGACTCCTTATTTTTACGTGTACGCGCCTGCACTCATCTAAACCGAACTCTTCTTTTCCTATTTAGCCTGAATGCCAAGAATATTTCACACAGAGCAGAGATCATTTTGTGAAACATGTCAATAATCTTACCTCCTGTCAGGCAAAGTATCCCCACAGCTGAGTCCTGCTCACATAGCTCAGGCTCAACCACCCTCTAGTGACTGGAAGCCGGCATTACAATCACACCACAACAATCTGCTCTTCTTAGGAAGTGTCCCAGCGCCTTCAGCTTATGTTTCTACATGTATACGCTTTTGCTAGACAAATATATCATGATGTATCTATCCACTGGCCGAGCCTATTCCAAGCTTGAGAAATGACAGAGAAATGCAGGAAGTCGTTGGAACATAAACAAGGCGCAATGGAGGAAGCAAGGGTCAAGGCGGCGCTTCCTGTTCCGAAACCACCTCTGTGTGCCTGCAAGCAGACACCAGGCAGCTGTGACACCGAACTTCTCTTATTAGTGTTATGATCAGATATCCCCCTAAAACTGCTCGCTCTGCATATTTAACTCATCTGAAAAACACATAGTACAATTTAGGGAAGTATACACTCATTTCTACCATGTGCTTGGACCAACAACTAGGAGGCTACAGTATACAGATTTCTGCAAAACTAAAAATGTTTCAGTCTCGGGGGGTTTTCAGCATTTGGGTTTGTCATTACTCTGCTACTTTTTTGTGTGTGTGTTTTTTCTTCTAAATATCATGTTTGTGTAATTGTTCTTTGCCTCAGGTAAAATAAAGTGAGCAT
>VUQR01006521.1:2093-12970 GCA_015108515.1 Hemichromis elongatus | reverse complement strand
CACAAAGAACCACCCTACGCACCGATGTCCGAGGGCATCCGCCACCGGCAGGGGAAGCTGTGGGGGGAGACAGGCCTCCACACCTTGGAGGACCTGAGGTGTCCCTAGAGAGGTGACGACTGATTTGAGAAAACTTCAAAGAAACATAGAACCGGTAAATCAGTATTACAAAATTGCTAATACTAATATCAAAGATCTTTCTTGAAGGATGACAAAAGAAGCAGTTTTGTGGACGTTCCTGTAAATCGTCTTCATTTTTAGCACCCGTCCGTTTTGACTGGCGATCTAAACGCGCAGCACGTAACAGCTGACGGATGTTTATCAGGTGATGGGACCTTCAGGTCCTCCACCCCAACATCTCTCTTTGACACCGTCACTGGGAGGAGCTAAAAAGCAAAGATGCACGTAAAGGAAGCATCTTGGTATGAGTAACACCCGCAGACAGCTTTCACACATCCCAGGAAATTAATAAATAATTGAAGGAATCATTGAGGGATCAGGGATTTTTTTTTTTTTTTTTGTGTGTGTGCTTTAAAGTGGGTACTAATACAATCAGAAATAAGTTGCTGCTGCAGGTATTATGTTTATTACAAGTGCTCACTATAGTGCACAGCTTAGGTGACATTTTAAACCATTCATTCCAGTGGCCCCAGCTTCTGGTTCAACTTTAAATTTAAAACAAATTAAAACAAAAACAAGAAAACTTAGATTAGGAAATGTCCCACTGTGACCAAACAGCTGCTCAGTGTTACAGTTTAGCATCATTAATGAAAACGGCACTTTAAACTAAGACTGTGTTCTGAGCACCAGTTTAGCTCACTGGATCAAGTGGGTGAACCATATGCTACTGCAGGAACCTGGGTTTAAATGTGCCCCAGGACGTTTCCTCACCCCCTCACGCCCCATTTCTCCCTTCTTTCTCTTAAAAATTAAAAAATACTGGCAGCCACCAGTGCAACCCCTCAGCCTCCTAGAGGACTCACACATGGCTTCAATTTTAAAATCTTATCTCAACTTATCGCATTTGCAAGATTTTGAGAAAACGTACTCCGACCTCGAGGTCAAGATCAGTGAGATTCAAACTCATCCAAGATTTTTAGCAGATACTCCTACGGTATCAACTTTAAGCGCCTACGTCGCTCCTACATCAGCCTTTTACAGCTGAAGGGGAAAAAGGCAAAAAATAAAGCTTTACTGTCAGAGAACAGAGCCAGGCAGCGTTAATTCATCTCAGTTTATTCTTATTCACATTTAAAACATTTTCATGGCAGCGCATTTTCCCAACCATACAGGTGAGACATCCTGTCCTGCAGAAAAAAACCCATAAAATTCATTTTTTTTAAAAAAGAAAAAGGGGAAAAAAGTCTAAGGGTATGTCAATGATCAAAAACAAATCAAAAAACAACATCATAAGTCATATGGTGGATAAGCAGCATTTAAAACTTTTGGGGGAAAGAAGTGTTTCCTGACAAAATGTGTGTTTCTGGTGTGTGTGTGTGTGTTGTAGCAGAGCGGGCCCCTGCTTCACCTTTGGATCAATCTCTATCAGTGTTAGAGGAGCTAGAGAGCCGACCAACAGCGTGTCCGCGCTCCTTTCAGTTCACTAAGCCTGACGGGGGCTTAAAAATCAAATTGGAGCGAGGGATGGCGAGATACCGAGCGAGAAAGAGAGAGTAAGGCTGGCAGCAGAGAGAGGGAAGATTTAGAAGAATTAGAAACCAGAGTGGGGTTGTGTTTTCTAGCCTGCGTGTGTTACTGCCTGCTTGTCAGCGAGTCATCTTCTTGCTACAGCCCGGGCTGCCTATACGTGATCCGTGTGCGCCGCGCCGCGCACACAGCAGCAAAAATAGAACTGCGTGTGGCTTTGCAGGGATTGTCGAGTCTCCACAGAGCCTGCTGTGTTGTTGGGAATATAAATATAAATACCAATATGTTCCCGAGGAAGCCTCCACAGAGTCTGTGCGCAGCAGATGTCTGGGTAAACTGTTGCCCGAAAACCACAGCATTTCTATCTGAGGACATGTGGTTTGACTCGACACAGGAAAACGGATTGACACGTTCTCTTTTAATCTCTCGCTCCCTTCACTTCATTCATTGGCTCCTATAGTCATCTGTCAGAAGATAGAAACAAATCAAAAAAAAAAAGAAAAAGAAAAAGCATAAAACCAGAAGATAAAAACACCCAAAATGGAAAACCCCCAAACTTGTGTAAACAAAACCCTTTGTGGTGGCATCGTAACCACCTGTTCAATGTCATCGCCTGCATCTTCAGCAGATGTCTGATGTTCGGGCCAGAGGCTGGTTACCATAAGAACAAATGGGCCTCGGTTTCTTGCTGTGTGTGTTTAATGCGTATGTGCCGTCACTGGTACTGGAGGTAGTTCTTTAGTGTCTGCGGCAAGGGGAGTGTGTCAATGTGATGGATGCGCTCTCTACCCAGAGCCAGTCGAGCTACTCGTCTGCACAGGTCCATGAGGGGGAGGGGTTCCGCTGTTAGAGATACAAGAGAGCACAGACAGGGGTTAGAGTCCAAACAGGCCTAGGAACAAGTTCAAAAGGCTCCACATGTGGAACACAAATCATATGCAGAGTCATTTTAGTCATAGTTTACACTCATTTTTAAGTTGGTGCAACATTTCCTGTGATGCAGGTGAGCTACAGTGTGAAGACTTGGCTGCATCACTTCATCACCTTCAAGTATTATAGTGTGCGAAATCACAGTAGTTGCCTCAACACCCTACAATCAGTGTTAGCTGCATTGACCAATAAATAAAATATAAATCAGGATGTGGAGATTGGATTGGGGGGGGGGCATCATCAGCATAGACATGTAGACACATTTCATATCAAAGACACTTTGCAAAAGATAAACATGATATAAACAATAATAAACGACAAACGTACACTAACTAGATTTATGACACTTAACTGATTAAAACGGAATTAACTTAACTTGGATGCTTTCAGAGCGACTAACACTAAGGCTACGTTCACACTGCAGGCGAAAGCGCATCAAATTCGATTTTTTTGCCCCTATGCGACCCATATCCGATCATGGTATGACAGTGTGAACAGCACAAGTCCGATATTTTCAAATCCGATCTGGGTCACTTTCGTATGTGGTACTGAATCCGATACATATCCGATGTAACAGCGACTGCTGTTTGAACGGTCGTGTCGCATTAAATCCGTCTTTTACGTCACTGACACGAGACAGACACCGATTATCAGCGCCGGAGAAAACAAACGAGAAAGCGTGGCGGCGGAAACTAGAGATGGAGCGAGTCAATGGACAGAATCTGAAGTTTTGGACTTGATTAGCACAAGGGGAGACAATTCTATTCAAGCTAAACTTTTAGGGTCGTATCGTAACTGGGCTGCGTTCGCCATTTTTACTTCCGTAAACAGAGCGCGTTGTGTGTAACGTCTTCTTTTGCGCATGCGGGCCGCTTTGAGGGCCGTGAACGTTCAAACTAGAGCGCGTTTGCTGTCACATTTTATTTGTAGTGTGAACGACCACACAGAAAAAATCGGATTTGATCAAAAAATCGGAATTGAGCATTAAGACCTGCAGTGTGAACGTAGCCTAAATGACCCCTCAAAACACTGCTGTCAACATTGACAGCGCCTGCAATAACAGAGAGAAATTCCCAACAATCAGATGACCCAACGAGCCAGCAACTAGGCAACAGCGGGAAGGAAGAACCAGGCTCAGGGAGGAGCATTTGCCACAAATAGCTGAACAGTTTTGCATTTGCACCATTCAAAACTCTGGTAGAACCCAAGAATATCAAACAGGGAGCTAGGAGTGAGCATAGCAGGTCCCCTTTAAGCCTCATTAACCACTGTAAACCAGAGGGAGCAAACCCAGTGATACATGTTAACATTTGTTTCATCATTTTGTGTCATTATAGAGCAACTGCTGCTGCCCGTTTTAAATCCAACAGTTAACAGGCACTCAGTGACGGGTTGTCAAGTAAACACCAGGAGCTGACATTCTGCTTTGCTTGATTAGGACGTTGTTAAATTATTACTGCAAAACACAAGAAGATGAGGAAATTATTGTTTTTTTAATGGACTGATTGCGCACAAAGACTATACTTAAGGAAAAACGCTTCTGAGCGTGATCATAAGGCAGCTGCGACCTTTTGACCTTGTATGAATGCAACTCTGATGTTTTACACTTCAGAACAACAAACTAATGTTACAGCACTAAAAACCTAACAGCTTTTTTTTTGCGGGGAGGCGTACGGGACGATCTCACGACTACTTTAATTACGGTGCATCTTCATACATGCAAATGGAAAGAGAAGCAGCTGTTAACAACATTTAAATATATACGCATGCCGTCACTTGTAACAGAGTGTGCCCAGCAGAGCACGCCAACTTCCCTCCCACCAGTTTTAGAGGCAACTGATGCCTGTGCATGTCACACAGACTAGACTCTTAACTGCTACGGATGTCAAGCTGCTCCACCTGGAAGCACCATCTGGTGAAGCAGAATTCCTGCTGCTTGGAGTCCACTTAAACACTGTGTGAAGGACATGAGGAGAGACGTTTAACCTGCAAAAAAAAAACACACACAAAAAAACCCCCCAGTTGTACACACCCTCTAGTTGACGGGGGTAAATATTGAAGAAAGCCACATCTGTGAGACAACCTGACCTGCAGGGTCTACTTCAGTTACACACACCCAACAACACAGCAATCACTCACACACAAACACATTTGATGCTAGATTGTCTAGAGTAGATGTTTTCAGTAATGACATCCATCAGCACGAAGGCCATCACAGAGTGGGATTTTCCATCTGTTCAGTCAGTGCTTCTTAAGGCCACACAGCTAGCTAGCTGAAACAATCTAAGGAGGGCCACAGCACACACTTACACAGTCCCCACCGTCTACCATAACATTACATGGCCCACATGATCATATACAGCATGACATGTGAAAATGTACCAATGATGGGATGCGGTTCTCTTTCACGCAACGAACTTTTCGTTTTTTTTCCTCGTGTCCCCAGGCAACAGTGACTGCATGATCACAGCCGTCATTTGCAAATATTAAGCTTGTTTATTAAGAAATAATTATAATAATAACATTGAGAACATTTGCCAGTGACAGACTCTTGAGAATTAGGATGGGGAATCTACACTAAACACTAAAAACACAGACTGAATCAACCCAGCCGTTGATTCAGTAAAGAGTCGGAGTCTATGCCGCTATGATCTGTCCCAAATGTGCAAAGCTGACTGATTTTGACACTTGGGGTGGGCGTAAAATGGATTTGGCTGCACTATAATGGGGCCAGCTCCCATACTTATGAAGTAATTATTTTTTCAAGACTTTCTGAGCCCCAGACAAAAAAAAAAAAAATAGTACAAATCAACCCCTAGGTACTTCGTGGTCCTGTTACTTAAAACATTCACAGTATGAAAATGAAATAAATTCTGAGAGTCAAGTGGGAACTCTTTCCAGATTTGGCGTCATCTCGACTGTTCCCATAACTTGCTAACACTCTGAAAGGACATTTTAAACATCCACAGATGAGCAACGAGCGTCCTCTATGACTGACTGAGCCATTTCTCTCTACAGTTAATAATGTGCAGCATTACCACAAACTGAAACCCCCTGCCAAACTCATCTGATGTGCACACATGAGGACTACCCTGAGAAGTATTCATGGAAGTGAAGCACATGGAGCTCATCAAGAGACCTCGGGCAGTCCTCTGGGCATGAACTGCTGCTGCTGTGGCTTCATGACCGCTGAATGGCGATCACAGCTGAAAGGCAGCAGGAGCTGGTGATGCTGGACAAGGAGAGAGCAACAGTGACTGCACACGTCAAGACTAATTAAAAAGCCGCCTTTGTCATTTAATGTCTTTGTTACAATCAAAGCCGATGGGCTTTCCGTCCTCATGCTTGTCATGTTATTTGTAAATCACATCCCACCAAATCCCTCTGCTGTGGTTTTGCTGACTTTCTGAAAGCACAGTGAGGGGAAGTGATGAAATCCAGCAGTTGAACAGGCATAAGGAAATCTAGCAGAGCTGTCTGGCTTTACGTGAGTGCCGCATGTTTAATGAGAAGTCTTTGTTAAGGGTGCTTTGTGTAAATGTGGCAGTGTGGATTTATTTGTAGCCACATCAACAAGCCCATATCACAAAGACGAGTTGAATGAACTCCGACTTAATATAGACAATGTGCAGTGATGTGTGCAACGAGACTGTACAGCTGATAATCCTTCACAGCAGCTAGTGAAATACTTGGCAGGGCAATCGCATCCCTCCAACATCTTATTAGCCTCTCTGCAAAGGCAAGTCCATTCTTTAGTGCAGCAGCTTAACAGATTAGAAGTCTTTGCAATATAAACCGGTGGTACAACATCATCTCCTTTCAGCCCGGAGTTTGCGACGAGCTGAACTTTGCTCTCGAGAACAAGGAACCCTGAGATCACGCTCTCGGTGCACGCATGTTGCCTTGACAGCAATCAATCAGCCTACTATCAGTAGCCTTAGCATATGGATAGTTTCCATAGTAACCAGCTCCCCAGCACCCCCACTGTGTGATGTCAGTGTACCGGTAAAGACACAGATGCAAATGTGCACTGCACTGTCTGCATCCGAGTGCTGCCTGTTAAAGTTGAGCCAAATCCTGTTGTTTAAGCTCAGATGGACAGCTACAATAACACGGCTGTATTTGGACTTCTAGGTTAAAGAAGTAGGTCCGATAAAGGGCTGCTCACATTTTCACAAGTGTACTAACACTTTAAGCCGATTTTTTTTTTTTTTTTTTTTAAACAAACGGATAAGTCTGAAGCCCTTCTGGGTTACTGACACAGTGAAAATAGTGACAATGGATCTACTGGATAATTCACACTACAGTACAATTAGAACAGTCTCGTCTGGACTTGTGGGAAGAAAGAAACTGGTGTTTCTCCGGTGCTCTGTGGATTTTTCTCACATGACTCCCTAGTGTAGTGGCTAACGCAGTCACTTGGCAAGTGAAAGGTCACAGTCAGGAAGGATATCTGGCCAGTTCTAAACATTGCAGCGCTACACGCTGTGGAAACCCCTTGTGATAAATCATAAAGTGGTTTTGAAGACTGAATCTGACTTCAGGTAGGTCGCACACCTGGTACTGAGATTGCTTCACATTTACTGGAAACAGCCACAACAATATTGATCATGTTCCCCACAGCATTAATATAAACAGACTAAGGATAGGATGGTTAAGAGGTAAATAAACATCGGCAACTATAAGACGACATACAGTGTCCATGGAGATGAGTCTATCGTGTTCGTCAGTACACAGTGTAAACCAGCAGCGTGGTGTTAATGACAGAATGTTTTTTGCATGTTACTCAAAACAACACTTGATGTCATGAATCAATGTGCAGCAACAGCGTCAACCATGCATAAGCTCTCTTACGTGCACACAGCACACGCTCTGATACAGTGCAATTACAATAAACGGGAGTATGTGGTGCAGAAGTAGTGCGGAGTGCAGGGCGAAGTAAGCGAGTGCTTGCAGGACTACGTTCAGGGAACATTTGGTGACTTCTGATCACGTATGTTTATAAAATACCAAATAAATAAATACAGATATGCAACATTGCACTATACATTTGTCTTTTTCTGTCACACAGATGCAATTACCATTACAAAATTGGCTGAAATAACCAGACAGGCGTCTGATCTTGTCTGTAACAGGGGAAAAAATAAAAATATTCCGTTGCAACAACATTTCTTGATGCATTTGATTACGCTCAAGCAACCACCCAGCTGCAGTCCAATTAGTTCATGTTTTTCTGCTCTGTAACTACACTGACTACGGTGTTTGCGTGCCTCCGCTGTAATTGCAGGAAGAAGAGTCCATCTGCTTCTTGTACATTTGAAATATATTTAAAATTTGTCTCTTTTTTTTTTTTTAAATTACTGTCATAAAAAAATTAATGTAAATATAAGTAAGTCTCAAATCTGCTCACATTTGAGTGGTTCCTTAATCTCTTTGTGTACTCCAACAACAGTTGTTTTCACAAGTACTACATGTGCATGTATCAGCAACGAGAGCTGAGCAAAAACTTCATTATTTAGAGTGCAATGATATCATTACAAGTGAAAAACCATTATTTGCAGTATTTCACCCATTACTCTCTGACAGTGCTCTCTCCTGAGGGATGTGGGGATTCTACAAACTTGCTGGAAGCCAGCCAGTCGCTGCCGGCACAAGCTGGTCTCCATGGTAAGGGTTGCCTGGGGTGACAAGTGGTCCTGTCAGACACTGATGATGAGCACTAACGGGAGGTAGGCACCGTCTATCAACTGGTAGACTCGGCTAACACTGACAAGTGATCCGACTTCGTGTTACAAAACTGCTTCTGTTCAAATTTGCATATGTCGAATTTCAGTTAATTCAGTCTCAGATTCTACTTCACACCACATCCAGCTGTGACTATGTACAGGCTGTTGGGATAATGGGGCTCATTTTAAATATCACCGATGAATAACATGTTCACAATTACATTTTTAAATTCGTTAGTGCTACTGTACCTGCTATAGAACCCGTGTGCCTATTTCCATTTCATCAGTGATTTTAAATATAGTGTTACATTTGGACAATACTGCTCATAGTCAGTCTGATGCTGTTACATGACCCATCTGTTCAGGTTGTGTGCTTCTGTTAACTACATGTAACAAACTGACTGTATAAGGCGATTTTGGTTTCCATAGCACAATTAAAGCTTCACCAAACAAATTATGACTAAATAATCAATAAACAGATGAACTAAAGTGTGACGATCCCTGTTGTGCTCCAAAAGGAGGTCAGATTCCCAAACTGGATAAGAATCTCATAACCTCACTTTCGAGAGGATGAACCGCTGGACACACCCACTGAAAGCTACAGCCGATTCTGATTAACCGCTTCAAAATATTATCCAAGACACTGATTTGCATTTTATTTGATCAATTCTAATAAAATGTGGTTCGGGCACTTTATATGTTGTTTGTAAAGGAAATTCTGACACACTGCATTAATCGCCACCCAACCCAAAACAGGTTCAGCAGCATGCATGTCATCTGACATGGAAACTGAGAGCAGGTTTAACAAAGAATCCATGCCAGTTCCTTTGGAGGTATGTCAGTCTGCCTAACAGTGGAGCTCTTTGCTGATTCTTCATCTTTCCAGTCTGCCGTGTGAGTGTCCGAGCGTGCGCTCTCCCTTTCACCTCCCGCACTTGTGTCTTTTTTGGAATAGCCAGAGATTCATCTGACAGATTTACGGTACACTAAAGGAGAGATGGAGTATGGAAAAGCGTGGATAAGGACAACTGAGCACCTGATGCACTAGGTGGACTGAAGAGGCCCGCAGGCTGGCTGGCACCCACACCCACCTAACACTTAAACAAGAACAAAGTGTGGGAACGGGGAGGTGCGCTCCGAGATGGCAGCACTTCAATTCGTCTGGCCTCGCTCAGGTGTGATGGCTTGTGGGTAACCGTTGATGGTTCCCTTTACTTTCACTTGCACATGTGCGGCCCACTAATTTCAAGTGTGCAGACATCAGCTCACCATAAGAAACGACCTAGTTATGTCTTACTTCGAAATTGGGGCTTAGGTAGGTCCATCTTTCTGGCACGTGTTCCAATTTAGTGATCCTTGAATTCCACCCACTTTTCCCTGCCTTCCTTCAATATGACAGATGTACTGAGGTAACGGGCTCCCAGCCATGCTTATCCAATACATTAGCATAAAACTGGTGGGGTTGTCAGACCTACTTTTAAAATGATGGGTGTATGTGTCTATATAAATAGCCCTAAAGGTGCTCAAGCAGCTCAGTACCCAAAATGAGGGGAAAAGAGAGCCAGAGAACATGTATAGGAATGGACAGAACCAAATGACCTGTGTGGGCGATGAAGGAAACTGTGGTTTGGAAAAAAAAAAAATATATATATATATAGGTTATAGGGGTCACTTTATACCCAATTGCAATGCAACTGTCTAAATTAAATGGTCCCCTCAGAATGCTGAACTAATCAGATATCATTAGAGGAAGGTTTTTATATTGGCTTCTGACTTCCTTTTACATTGCACCGTCAAACAAAATGTGAGTCCCACACAATCAACTGCCATCAATTCAGTCTCTCCTCAGGAAATGGAGGCTAACAATAGACCACTAAAATAACCGATAGCTAACAGCACACACAACAAAAAAGGCAAACAAGAAATTTAAAAAAGGAAGAAGAAGAAGAAGAAAAAAAAGCTGAGGTTACTTCCTAAAAGGAAAATGAGTTTTTGAAATGTTCTTGTAAAATGAATATTTAATATTGACCAGTTTCACAGTTTCCACACTCATCCAATCCCCAAGCTAAATGCTACCAAGCTGGGATCTGCCATGTTAATATTATGACATCTCTGGTCTACGATGGGAGGCAGCAATAATGTGTCATCTGTCTTTACATGCAGTCTCGCGAGAGAGACCAAACTGTTTACCCACTACCTCAGTCAAATGTCTAATTGCTGTCAATCATAACCAAATGCATGTAGCAGCAGTTTGAAAACTCTGCGGTACCTAATATATGATAGAACACCAATTTAAACACGTTGAGACCACCGTTCCATTGTTCTACTAAAAGTGCAACCACAGGAGCAGCACTCAGCCAGTCATCAATGCTGATAACAAGTCCTATAGAGACGTTCTCTTTACTTCAAAAGTACTTCATTTAAATGCTTAATTTACACCAAAATGGGAAGAATTACCAGGATCACTTTAACGGTCCGACATGTTTTCTGGCTACATTTATTTGATACCAGAGACGTTTTGATCAACAGCACCACATCCTGACATAATAGCAAGCATAACACTTAGTTTGGATT
>VUQR01006519.1:2060-16999 GCA_015108515.1 Hemichromis elongatus | reverse complement strand
TGTAAGCAGATGTGGGAGGGGAGGGAGCATTACCCCTGCGACATAAGGGAGGGGGTGGAGGAGGGGCAGAAGAAGAGTGCTTCATGCTGGTGGAGGGGGATGAGGCTGCAGAGGAGGGGGAGGAGGCTGAGGGGGATGAAGACAGGTTGGGGAGCGAAGGACGCGGCGTGCGAGATGTCTCCATGGGTGATGAGGCCTGAGGGGAGGGGCTGTCTGCATCATCATGACGATGGCTGGGAGGGCGGGGCGCAGCAGCCCTAGTGGAGGGAGAGCGACCGGCGGCGCCATCTATGAAAAATATGGCATCACGAGATATGTTTACAAACCTTTAAAACATCCGACAGTTTTAATTTGTAAATATAAATAAAAATAAACAAACAATAAAAATATTGTTAAAATTTAGAAATTCAACAGAAGATTTCGAGGAAAACCCACAAAAAAATCTGAAAAAACCCCCCAAAAACGATCTGAACATGAAAAAATATAAAGTTACAGGTAGAGAATGACCTCTCACCTGCGACTGGCCTCAGTTTGGGAACTCCACCTGTGAACAGCCCTCCGATTGGTGGAGCAGAACCAGATGGACTGCCTGCTCCGCTTCCATTGGCTCCTGCAGCTGTTGCTCCACCTCCTTTCGGCTCTGAGAACCACAACCATCAGAGAGATGAGTGAGGGCTCCACCTCCTGAGGATTTGACATCACTGCTCTACACCGACACCACAGCTACGACACTACGATGATGCCACTGACGTGACGATGGGATGGATTACTGCTCAAGGTGGGATGCAGGTGAGGTCATGAGACTGCCACAGGTGAGATGAGGTGAGGTGAAGTGAGACTTTAAGTTTAAGTGTTTTACGCTCCCACGCAGCTCCGATGACATCATTGCCAGCACAACAAACAGTCGAAAACACATAGATTATAACCTATTACATCACAGTGACATCATCAGGAAGAAACTGGAGAGATTTTATCTGTCAGGTAGGGCAAAAGAGGAAGGAGTCACATCACCACCATCAGCCCACACATCACGACGAATGAAAACATCCCATAATCTGTCTGGGATTTGCTACAGGAAGTAGATGTGAAGTTGGTCAGAAGTGTGATCATGCCCACCAGTGAGATAAAATGACTCTTTATTTCACCTTTACCTGAAGGCTCATTCTGCTTCTAAAGTTAGCGCCACCCCTTTTCCTCCCTCATGAAGCCAGTGGATTAACGAGCCAATATTAGAATATTTAATTCACCTCAAAACCTGCAGTTCCTCTAATATCCAGCAGAAGCAGCAGTGAGTCAGTGTTTGCATTGCTAGGGGTGGGGCCTGAGTGTTAACCTGTCAGACACTGAACGGAAACCCCTCTGACTTCAAGGTGAGGAAACAGGAAGTTGAAATGCTAACTCAAGTTGTAGCTGGTCTGAGCACACGGGTACAGGAAGCAGAGCGAACCTTCAGCAGTGAAGCAGCAGGATGGCCGAGCTGTGCGGCCCTCGGCAGGCTTCATGCTGTAGAGGAAGGTCAGAGGTGTCTGCCGCCCACTCGACCGGCTGCAGGTTAGCAAGGCTAACACATCCTGCTGCATGCTCTCAGTTTCACTCCAACCTGAAACATCGCTCCGCTGTGAACACGCTCTTTCTGCTTTACAGTCGTGTTTAATGTTTGTTGGTATAAAAATCCCTGCACACTGAGAACTTGCATGCCGCTGTCAAATGCTCTCGAGAGGTTTCAGTCTGTTTTCAAAGCTCTTCACAGCACTTTCAAAACTTTGTGACAATCTTTTATTAGCCACCAACTCAGGAGGCTCAGCTGTGCTTTTGGATCCGACAGCTTCGTCCTCAGCTCCCCCTACTTGTGGCGTTCCTCAGGGATTTATATTGGGGCCAATTTTATTCTCTATTTATATGCTGCCTCTACGTCTAACTTTCTGTGATTATAACATTTGTTTCCATTCAAACGCCGACGACACTCAGACTGCAGAGAAGCTGCTCTGCTCCACTAGAACTCTTCGTCAGCCTCTCAGTGAAGTTAAAGCCTGGATGGCCTCTAACGTCCAAAACTTTAAAGAGGTCAAAACTGAAGTGATCATGTTAGTAGCAATCCCAGCACTTCTCACTTTAACCTGCACAGCCTTGAGCCTTTTATTAAGTTGCACATTAAGAATTTGGTGGTTACATCTGGCAATAATTTAAAAACAAACAACAGATTAGCTCAGCTGTACAGCCGTCTTTTCTCAAACTGAGGCTTTTATCTAAAGTAAGATCATTTTAATCTTTTAAAAACTTTCAACAGGTGATCCATGCTTCATTACATCCCGGCTGGACTATTATGACTTCTTATATGTTGGAGGAAGTCAGACCTGCTTTGCAAAACTGCAGTCGGTTCAGATGCTGCAGCTCGTCTTCTGACATGAACTAAAACTAAAAGGTGTGAACACATTTCCTCCGTGTTCACTTCAGAATTGATTTTAAAGTTGTGTCGTTACAAAGCCTTACGCTCCCTCCACATCTCTTAGATCAAAGGATCTTTTGCTTTCAGCTGCACCGAGGTCGAGGCTGGTTCACAGAGGCGATCGAGCGTTTGCGGCGGTAAACGGTGGAATAATCGACGCCTCCACATCAGACAGGCTCCTACTGTCCAAAGGATTCACTGCCTTTTAATACAGATTGAGTTAGCCCTGACCCTAACCCTTTGGTCATCGTTGCTGTTGGAATTAAATGTGCTATATAATTATTTGCTATATAAATAAGGATGATAACAAGCTGCTGATGGGCGTGTGATAGGGCAGGAAACGGCGAGCGCGGGTTTTACTGACAGGTTACACAGTTTTGAAAACCTGGTTGTAAATATGTGGTTTTTAATAATCTCTATTTCTGTAAACCAGCACCAGACCAGGACATCGGCTCCACCGACGGGTGAGCACTCAGCACTTTGCTGACGTGCAGTCGCGAGTGCGTCGATGGTTTGGAATGCATCTGCGGGCGGCGTGGACGGCAGACATTTACAGAGCAGGAACACACACAGCAAAGCAGAAAGCATCATCAGGTCATCGGCAGCTGTGCAGGAAGCTGCAGCATCTGTTTTAACAGCCGCTCCGTCACCTGCCCACCGAGCCCAGCACGCCGCCGCCGCGGTGCGACGTTAACCTGAAGTTAGTCTGAACTCAGCGGAGAAAGGAAGAGAAGTTAGCGCAGAGACATGACGGAGGTTCGGGATGAAGCCGACACAGACAGAACGGATCAGATGAGGAGAAACAGGAAAAGGTGGGACAGAAACAAACAGGAAGTCAGAGCCGAACGGAACACGGCGTGTGTGTGTGGAGGTCAACTGTGAGCCTGATGACGGGGGGAGGAGTCACGGCCGCTTTCAGAGCCGCCCATCAAACAGACGACAGGCCGTCTACAGACGGGCTCTCTGCGGCGCCGCACAGAGCGAACGCTCTGCGGCGCTCTCGGCTCCAGCAGGAAGCGTTCGTTTCAGCCAGCGTCAGACTGCTGACGGCCATCTCTGCCTGTACAGCTGAAACTCTTCAAACCTCGCCGGCAACGAGCGTACACAGGAGAAGAGTGGACGCTCTGACGCTGCTCTCTGCGATCCCAACACTGATGCCAGGTCAGATTAATACCCTCGCTGTGACGTCCCACTGTGAGTGTTTGTGGACCAGTGTGTGACAGCTGCAGGTGGAACGGGGTTCCGTGCACAGGCTGGAACTTCAGGGGTGACCCCGGCTCATTTAAACGCTGTCTGTGCAGCTAATTGGCCGCACGGTCGAACACGGCTGCCCCTGCTGGTCAGCAGCACAAACACAAGCAGGTTAGATGAATTACCTGCGTGTTACCTGCCTGCTCCGTTTGGTCTGAAACATGTTTAATGCTTATTTTAGTAACTTTGCAAAACAGATCCCAGACCAGGAGTCTGTGGTTTTAACATGCAGGTTCTGAACTGAAGCGTTAAAACGCGCCATGTTTACAAACATCAGAGGCTGAAACGTGAGCTCGTGACCGGGGTCGTATCAGGACCCCGGGCCCCCCACAGGTTTCGGTGTTCATCAGCTCGAGTGTGAGGTGTGCTCCGCTGTGCAGGCGAGTTTGGTGTCAGCTCTGATCTGAGTGCGTCTGCCTCTCGTGCCAGTTCAGACTGCTGGTCACATGGTTACCAGCCATCAGCAACGTCAGACGCAGGACTCTAAAGGAAGCGCTGCGTAGCTGAGCTTAGCAGCCCCAGGACCCTGTCACAGGGGTAAACCTTCAGCTGATCTGCTGACCGTCAGGTCAGCTGACCTCAGCGGGTCTGGCCCCATGTGCCCCCCTCCCTCGGTGGACAGGAAACATGGCGGCTGTTTCAGGCTGCACTTGGCCTCCTGCACACTGACTCCAGTACTAGAGAAGATGCTCTTACTCTCTGGCGACAGCGTGGGGCTCTTATCTCCAACCATCTTCTTCTGCTCCTCAGACGGCGCCCCCTGCTGTTTGGGCAGTCTCTGCTGCTGGTGTAGGTACTGGTATAAGCGAATGTATGGGTGCTCTGTGGGGGGTGTTTGGCTCTTTGGTGTCTGAGTCTTACTGTCGAGCAGCGGGGCGCTGCGGTCATTTACCACCGCCACCTTCTTCAGCTTGGCGCCTTTGCAGATGTCTGACAGCAGAGCGCCACGACCTTTGGCCTCCTCCTTGCTCAGCTTCGGGGGGCTGGTGTTGGCCTTGGGGGGAGATGGAGGAGGAGTCACACATGTTAAATAACTAGACTGTCACATGCTGCGAGTCTTCACGGGCTCAAAGGTTATGAAGCAGAGAAAGCTCACCTGGCTAAAGGTGGGGGGAGGCGGGGGTCCCCCAGGTGGAGGAGGAGGTGGAGGAGGGATGGGCATCCTGCAGCAGATACAACACACAACTGATCACCTGAAACACAGACACACAATCGGATCATTACCTTCCTGATGATGCTGTTCGTCTTTGTGTCAGAGGCTGCTCCTGTGATGAGGTCTGAACCCTGACGGTGCAGCCTGGATTCGCCTGGTAGCTTAAACCAGTTTTCAGTTGATCGAACTTAAACAGCTCCCCCTCTCTGCCTGCAGGGAGGGGAGGAGGGGGGGCACCTGGCTAACCGGCCCGGGTCTCTGCAGGATGCTGGACTAACGGTTCATCTACCTCACCCCGCTCCCCTCCAGCTATGTGCCCAGCGACCAACATCTGTCCGTGCAGCCTTATACCCCCCCCCCCGCAGAGACTGATCAGTATGCGGAGATAGCTCCTTCGCTAGCCCAGTCTGCTAGCTCAGCTTTAGCATGCGCGTCAGCTTTGCGCACATTCGGACAGATGAGGTGAATAAACGGTACCTGCGAGCGTCACCGCCTCTCCGTGGCCTAGCTCATGCTTCCCCCTGTCCGCTGGCTGCTTTCTCACTCCGGGAGTCTCCGCCGTGAGCACCGTTAGCTCCGCCGTTAGTCGTTAGCCTCAGCGCCGCAGAGATTTCTTTATTTTTCTCCACAAGAACACGTGACCTGCTGCTGCACCTGCGCATGCTCACTGCCCAAAATAACGGCATTCTTATTACACAATTGCAAGGTTAAATACATTTTTCCATTTAATAAAGGTAAAAATGAACCACGGAATACATATTAAAACAAATGAGCGCATTTAAGAGATTATTGTTATTTTATTTCCGTAAATTATCCTTTAAAAAAAAAATAAAAAAATCTGATGATGTTCAGATGTTCACTGGGAGTGAGCAGGATGGACAGCTCAGTCAGAGGGGCTGAGATGGTGTGAGCATGTGCAGAGGAGGGAGGATGGAGGATGGAGGATGAAGATGGAGCTGCCAGGCAGAAGGAGAAGAGCACAGGACATGGATGTCGTGAAGATAAGATCACCTTTATTAGTCCCACACGTGGGAAATTTGTTTTGTTGCAATAGAAAGTGGACAGTGCAAAGTTGCAGTAGCAAAAATTAAGAAAAAGCATTGGAATCGTATAAGATAATAAGAATAAGATGCTGTACAGAATTAAAATAGAATAAATAAGATACTATACATATATGAAATAAAATACAGGAGGTCATGCACAGGGTAAGAAAAGAAGGAGAAGGCAGAGATCCATATTAGATCTTTTTTAACATGAAGTTTTCAAAATGTTGTCACGATCACGTGTTTAATCATTGCGAGTTTATAATGGACAATAAAAATGTACATAGAGTAATTTTTAAAGAAGCTCAAAAACAGTAATCATTTTCTTTATTCATAAAGACATTACAACTTTTTAAAATTATTTCAGTTATACTCTCCCTCTTGTCAAAATGTAAAGATTTAAGTTCAACTTGGTCCTGACTCGACTTCATGTTTTACCTGAATGAACTGACATGGCTCCTCCCCCTCTGAATCAGGATTATTTAAACGTGATTTTAGATTTTTATAAAAAAGTTTTAATTTTTAAACCTTTTTATTTCATGGGTGATTTTTCAGATTTTACCGCTCGGTGGCGCTGTCTTCAACACGATGATTGGCTTAACCACCTGCAGCGTCACTGTCAGAGAGCCAATCAGCTCCAGGGTGGGAGCGCGGATATTTGAAAACAGAGATGGCGGCGGTGCGAGCGTAAGTCTAAAAATATTTTAGATTTTCTGATCAATCTCATCAATAAATGTTTGTTTCAACCCCTGAAACCTTTTCACACGCGGACCGCGAGTCACGCGGGGGTTTTCTGTCCCACGTGATGAAATAAAACATTGAAAATCTGAAAGTTATCGGCTTTTAGCAGCTGAAGCTAACGGTCTGCGTCACCGAGGCTTCAGTATTGACGTTTGTTTGTTTGCTATCAGCGTGCTGCAGCGTTGTGACCCGGCCCTGCTGGAGCCCCGCGGAGCCCCGGAGCCGGACTGCGACCAGGCGGCCAGGATGGTGCTCTTCCTCACGGTCTGTGGCAGGAAATAGTCCGCCTTCACCTCACAACACCTCAGAGTCCTCGCGAAACGCATAAAACCCTGACATGTGACCTCTGAACCTCGTGGCATAGTTAACCCGTAAACAAGTCAGATGAGAGCAGGCCCTGAGTTGGTTTCCTCAAAGAAGCTTTAAAGTTTCTCACCTGAGTCAAGCCAGCCTGTCGGAGCGGACACTGGTCCTGGGTCAGAAAACAGCGAGGATGTGTTCAGCAGCTTCAGGCTGACAGCAGAAACACACTTTTGTAAGGTCTCATAAAAAACACCACAAATACATGAAGTCCAGCTATGAGGCTGAGAAACGTTAGTAACAGAGGGACGCTGCTGTGTCACATGACTCAGAGTCTGGAGCGTGTCAGTGGTTCAGTGAGCTGAGCTTCAGTCGGTCCTCTCAGGATCCAGATGTTTTGGTGTGTTTAATAAAGTCCACAGTGCTAACACACACACACACTCTGAGGGTTAACTTCCTGTGTTTCCTCCTCAGACCTGAGCGCTGACCCTGTCAGTGTGTCACCCTCATGTTTCTATGATGTTGTTTTGTTGTTTGTTTTAGGTTGGTTCCAATTTCTGTGTGACATCATCTATTTGATTTTGTATTTACTGAAATCAGCTGACAGATCAAAACAAATCCCTGAAATCGTCCTGTCGTGTGTTCAGGACAGCCGTCGCATGCAGAAGGTTCTGTGGCGTCAGCTGTTTGTCCTCGACTCCATGATGTCACTGCTGGAAGGTCTGGAGTCTGCCCAGCAACTGATGACACAGTCCTGCCCCCCCCAGCCAGGTACACACACACACAGACTGTGGTGCTGTCTCACCTGGAAAGTTTTCACCTGCCTCTCCATCCAAACCATCCAAAGATGCTTTATTTATTTAAATCAACTAAAACTTTTGAATCCATCCTTTATCCTCTGGGGAACATCTGCAGATATTTGAGTCTTTAAAATCACCTCACCTTCAGAATGGAATTATAATTATAACACCTGTTGTGTGTGTGTGTGCGTGTGTCTCAGAGGGCGGGGCTCGGGGCAGGTGGAAGTCCCTGAAGATGGAGAGCAGGTTGGGGGTGGAGGAGACGGAGGCGCTGCTCAAATCTCTGCAGGACAGAATCCAACAGATCCACAGCAGACGACACACACTCACACAGCTGACTCAACATCTGCACAGCAAGGTCACACACACACACACACACACGTTAAAGTCCGTCTGAATACTGAAAGTCGAGGAGGTGAAACGTCAGGTAATCTTTCTTCTCTTTGTCTCCACTCCTCCCCTTGTCTCCTCCTGCCCTTGTGTCCTTGCCCCCTGCAGAGGCAGCAGAGTGAGCAGCTGGAGACTTCTCTGCTGAAGGCCCAGAATGCTTTGCAGTCATGTGACCATCATCTGGCCCAGCTAAGGGCGGAGTCAGAAGTGACGCTCAGTCACTTGATTGAGTGGCAGCGACTTAGAGATGAGTGAGTGCCAAAAAGTCACATGACTCTCTTGAAGCCACTGTGATTGGTTGCTAACCTGACTTCCTGTCACCTGGCAGGCTGCAGCTGCACGTCAGCAGCACGCAGGACGTCATGCAGATCAACCTGCTTGCCTTCAGCCAATCAGAGCTGTGTGTGGAGCTCAGGCCACGCCTCTCTTCTGCCTTGTTGTCCAATGAGCTTGAGCCGCTGAGGCTGTTAGTCACCTGGAGCCAAGACGACCACTTTAGACTGCAGGTAAGGACGCAGGTGTGCGTGATGTCAGATCTGATAATCAGTCAATAATCAATGGTCACTA
This sequence comes from Hemichromis elongatus, assembly GCA_015108515.1. NCBI lineage: Eukaryota > Metazoa > Chordata > Actinopteri > Cichliformes > Cichlidae > Hemichromis > Hemichromis elongatus. The sequence goes on along the minus strand of VUQR01006519.1, from coordinate 8,308 downwards.
AAACAGATTGGATATCAGAGATGCGAGGGGGCGTGTCCTTGATAAACTGAATTTATTACATAAAAACAAGCTGCAGTTTAATCGATCAGTGAGTATTTGTAGACGAGCGTCTAACGGAGCGTGATAAAGGTGTCTGATCTGTAGGTGAGCGAGGGGACGGCGGGCCTCGCGGAGGACAGCCTGAGGGGCCGGCGGGCGGAGCTGAGCGCTGCCCTGCTGGAGGTGATGCAGTGTTATGTGGGGCAGGCCGAGCTGTTGTCTGAGATTCAGAGCCTGAGGTCCAGGTGAGCTGCTGACCATTTAGTGAATTGATGTGGGCGGGGCCTCTTTTACACGCCACGTTTATTCGCCATCTGTGTTTCAGCTTCGCCATCGACTGGCGCCCCGCCCAGCGCCTCCTCGTCTACCTAAAGACGGCGACACTGGTGTGTCACCTGGAGGTGGAGGAGGGATACCCAGGTGCGGGGCGGGCACGGCTGCTGTCTGTTCGGCGGGACGGGCAACACGTGGACACATCTGGGCTGAAGGTAACAGGAAGCTGCTGTTTTCAAGTCTGTGCTTTTATTTTCCCTCCGAGTGAATAAAAAAACTTTATTCTCGTTTTTAGGTGAAATTATCCAGTTTCAGGTTTAGTGTGTTAATACGCAAGGCTTGGAGGCGTCCCACTTTACTCCACCTCCTAAAGACCGCCTCAGCCATGCAGCTCAGTCATTCTGATTCCACCTCGTTTGATGTTACTCTGCTGTGTGTGTGTGTGTGTGTGTGTGTGTCTCAGCCTCCCAGGAGTGAGCTGCGTCTGACCGACTGGTTGGTGTTTCTCTGCACCAGTCCTCTCCTCTGACCGACGTCTTCGTCCTGTTTCGGTTCCTGTCTTCTCTCACACGTCCACCAGGGGTCGCTCTCTGACCTGCACATGTATTACCTGCCCTGAAGTGCTTCTGTCTGTGATCTGTGACGTGAAAATAAACTTCTGACTGCTGAACAAACTGGGTCTGTGAAACATGAAGTGTGTCTCTGATAAATAAGGAAGTTTATCGAACAGAAGCATCAGTTTCACACAGAGGAAGCAGAATCTTCATTTTGTGCACTTTAAACAAATAAAAGCATCCATCAGTCACACCTGAGGCAAATGTTGCAGTAACATGCATAACAATCCACAAACAAACAAACACAAAGTGACTCGTTTATGCACTGTAACAAAGTAAATGTAATGTTAGCAGTCAGTTATAAAAGAATGAGAAAGATTATAAATTATAAATAAAATAAAATAAAAAAAATATTTAGGAAATAATGAAAATGTCAGTAGATATATCAAAGAAAAGAAATATTTACGAAAAAAAATAAACTAATCATTGAAGGACTTTAATCAATAAAAGCATCTTTGCAGAATAATTAAAAACATTTTCATTTTTATTAAAAAAGGCTGTTTTTAAAGGCCCGTTTCTGCCTTTAATCTAGTTAAAGATGGCGGCTTTTTCAGCTGGGTCTGTTTTTAAATGTAAAAAACTTTTTTTCATTTAGAATCCAACAGAAATTAAATGTTCATTCACTTCTTGAGTTGAAGCTTTTATTTTGTAAAGCTGCCACCGGGAGTCGCTGTTTCCTCTCGTGTTGTCGTCTGCTGCTTCCCAGCATGCAGTGCTGCACCGATACTGTACAGCGTGACATAACACATACACACACACGTCCGCGTGATTAGATAACATGTCAGGAACACGTCACGTCACCAGAAACCAGACAGAGAGGTTCCTGAGGGAAAACCGAGCGCAGCCCGCGGGAAGACGTCCTGCCGCTGACACGCCGGGTCACGTGTTCTCACCGAAACACGGAAACAGCCACGGAGCTCACGTGTGTCTGCAGACCATGCGGGTTTAAAAGCACGCTTCTCATTGGGGCTTGGTTCAAATGCATGGAAGTGTAAAATCAGCCAAAAATTAAACGGAGTTTGGTGTAAAACATATTTTATTATTACAGCCTCTAAAGTCTGATTTTCTAGATTTTCACTGATCTTTGGCCACAGCAAGGTGTGGTAATGTTCACCTGGAGCTGACTGTGAGCAGCTGCTGGTTAGTTTGTGCTCACGCGTGTAAAGATGCAGGCGTGAGTTTCCGGCTGAAGAAGAAGATAACTGCAGATCACCGTGGAGGGTCCCCTCCTCACACACCTCACCGACCGAGCGTAACATGCACGTGTGTGACTCCTGCTGAGTCACCATGAGGAAACTGTGACATGAGAAAAATATCTGCGTGGACTGAGTGGAGGATCCTGTTCATGCTTAAAATGAGCACAAATGTGAATGGAGTTTGGTTTGAGGAAAGTACAAAAGATGCAGCTGAAGGCAGAAAACCTGACGGGCTGCTGATTGTCAGCATCTCCTCAGATAAACAGAGCGCTATAAAACTGCTGCCAGGTGTTATAAAGCAGCTATTACTAACTGTAAATACACACACAAATGGAGTCTGGTGCGTCAGTGAAGGAGCTTTAACCCTAATAAACATCTGACCATGAATACTGAACATTTTTGACTGGAGTCTGGTGGCGACTGCTCCCACCTGCAGGTGTGGATATGAAGCACGTGCCTGCAGCTCAGTTTCTCAGTTTGTGGTTGTTATGGTTTAAAATTAGCAAAAATATGAGTGGACTCTGGTCTGAGACACTGTGACGTCTGAAGGTTTGCTGCTCAGGTGGACAAGTCTGACCATGACCTCCTCCTGCTCCTCCTGCTGGTGTAAATCAGTGATCAGAGTGACCCATCTTCACGCTGATGCTGCACACAGTTTGTAAACGTGTTATATAAGGAACCAGAACACTTAACAGGAAGTGATGTGCAAGTTCATCTGAAACTGGGACACATCGCTCGCCCCTGCCTGCTGGCTTCTCATTGGGTGGTGGGGATGCTGAGACAGAGGGGCAGCCGGCCAATCAGAATCCAGATAGTGGAACTTTGATCATGAGGCTGCAATTCGACCTACTTTCTCCTCAGAGTGACTCACTTTCTTCTTCTTCTGCTGCTGCTGCTGTCCTACTAACTGCTTAAAGCTCAGAGTCAACAGGAATCTAACCGCCGAAAACAAACCAATCACGATCAGCTTCCGTTCTCACTTGATCCTGCGCAGACACACCTGGATGTCTGTTTGTCACAGTCTGAGCCATAAAATCAATGAAGAGGTCAAAGGAGTTTGGTGAAGGAGAAAGCTGGCACTGCTATATCTACAGCCTGTAGTTTATTTTAAATATTGTAGTGAAATGACTTTTTTTGGGAGTGTTAGTCCTAACATAACGAGCTGCTTTACAGCATCCTCCATTTTCATTTGGGGTGTGAAGCGAGCAGCCGCTACCTGACAGCATCACCTTCAGCCCGCACGGCCAGCTGCTACGGTACAATGGCAAAGAGCTCCGCCCACTCTACAGCTGCTGCATCTACAACCAGCAGCAGCTTGAGTCTGTGACATCAAACACTCACGCAGCTCTAACTTTGCTGCTAGCATCTGCACGAGTTATTGGTTGGAAATATCGAAGGGGACGTCCTGTCCTGAATCGACCAATCAGCACGTGTCAGCAGCTGCTTGTGCTTTCTGGGTAAAATGAGCTTCGCTGAGAGAAAACTGAAGGTCGAAGAATCGTTTTACTTCAGCTCCGACTCGTTATCCAATGGGCAGGTCCATCACAGTAACACCTTTATGATCAATGTGAAAAAACAGACTCAGGTAGAGTGAGGACTCAGACTCGTGTGCATATATTTATATATAATTTTATATAACATTTTTACAACATAAACCACAGATTAAAACACATGAGAGATCTTTTTTCTACAGGTGCACTTCCTCAATCATACGTACTTTAATAGTCACAATATCTGCACAAGCATATATTCATATTAACAAAAAATAGTTGTGTATAACAGATCTCAGGACAAACAGTTCAAGTATAACTGGATCTTTGTGTTTATGGCTATGTACAGTTTCTTTACAGAACATCAGCTGCATAAGGTTTGTTCGAGGCATCGCCAGTCATGCCCCGCCTCCTCCATCTCAGTTAGTAGGTGGAGTCACCATTCCCGGCGCTCCACAGTTTGGAAGTTCAGGATGAATCAGTTTGTACCGGAAGAGTTTGTTTCCTCCAGAGTGGAAGCGGAGGCCGCCGCAGTCAAAGATCGCCGGCCGCTGATCCCAAGGATTCGTCACCATCACTCGTGTGTTTACGGTGAAGACGTTTGATAGAGGTACTCTTAGTGTGTATATCTGTCTCCAGCCGGGAGAATGAAATGAAAAGTGTCTGAAGTCATCATGAACGTTAAAGAAGCTAAAATCAGACAGATGCTCAGGGTGGATGTTTATCACAGATGATGACATCAACAGGAAGTGGAAGTGTTTCTTCTGTGCGAGCTTGTCAGTTAGCATTCTCATCTGAAATATGTCGTATTGTGACTGTCCTCGTCCTTCACTCTTCTTTCCTTTGTCCTTCACACTTCCTGCTGGCGTCGCTCCAGTAAAGTGAAAGAACTGGGCTGGCTAGGCTAAGCTAATGGTTTACACAGGTTAAAATATTGTGGTGTAGAAATGGCGGCCTGCTCCATTAAAACAATGACCATGTGAGCAGACTTTTATTTTGGCGGGGAGACGCATGTCCTGAAAAGTTCTGCTGATGACATCATCTTCGTGCCAGTCTGTACAATGCGGTCTGGATGACGCTGCGATATGAAGGGCGTGGCGATGTGATGACATCGCAGTGATGTCATCAAGCGTCGATGCGGAAGGACAGCAGCTTCTCAGAGTGCATGTTGTTGAGCGTCCGCAGGTCGGGCAACTTCAGCAGCAGTTTGGTGAAGCGTGGCGAGTCCACGTCCAGGTGCTCGCTCTCTGGGGCGACGGGCGACTTGTTGACCAACGAGCGAAGAGCGCGGATCAGATTCTCCTGCAGCTGCTCCACCGACGCCACGTCTTCGATGCCTGAGCGATCTGAAAGCACACAGAGATGGCGGGTCAGCGAGAAACGGGCAACTACTACATCTGCAACAAGTGCCAGGTCTGCGATGACTGCACCTGAACCAGAGCGTGTAACTACCCCACCCACCACATCCACAGCACCGGCTGCAACTAAACAGTTTAAACCAAGCTCTACATGTGCAACTTTAACACACAAGCAACTACATATAGTTTGATATGCAACTTATTGCATTTATTATATACAATTTATTTTTATTCAAGTGTTAGTGCGAAACATACAATAAGACAAAGTACTGGAGCGATTTCCTAATGTTCTCAATCTTCTCAACATCTGGCATTAAAACTCTTTTCTGATTGTGAACTAAACCACTGCAACCACGACGCTCCGCCTACAGCAACAGCTCAAACAAACGGATGCAACTACAGCAGCAGCAACAACAACCCCAGAAGACGATTCTGTTCATCTGGACGTTTTCAGTGGGAGAAACGTTGCGTCACTCATCCCGTCTCAGCTCAGACTGACGAAGTCACCTGGACGAGTGACGAAACGTCCAGATGAACAGAATCACCTTGTGGGGATTTACTCACCTGGATGACTGAGCGTGCATCAAAAACAACAACAACGGCTAAACCACACAAACTCGGGCTACACCTGAACTCGCCGTAGTTGCAGCAGTAGCAGCTACAAACGGGAAGCCGATTTTCTTTATTTCCTTCCTAAATCATCAACACGTTGCTTAAATAACTGTGATACGTTTCAGCCATCTTTGCTCACCTGCCGACACAAGCACCACGGCGGTGAAAAGTCCGAGTTCCTCACTGTCCAGCTCCAGCGCCGCCAGCTTGTGGCTGAAGTCAAACATGGCTCCCAGCAGGTCCCTCATGCCCATCGCCCGCAGCTCCTCCCGGCTGTAGGTGGTGCCGGAGACGAACGTCACCGTCTGCTCCTTCATGTTGAACAGTGACGCGAAACGTACCATCAGCACCTGGGACAGGAAACAAGCACGGGCAATCGGTGAAAGCGCGTCCGATGACGTTACCGTGTGTCACCATGAAACATAATGCTGCAACTAAACATGGCAACTCACCAACTAAACCAAATGCTGCAACAAGCAACTACTCCGACCGCTAAGCCTCCATGAACAAATGCAACTAAACGTGGCAACCTGAGCTTCGGGTTTTTGATCTCGGGAACGCTGGCGTTTTAAACTCGCACCCTCATGGACTCGAGAATGGACTCGTTGTTTTTTTGTCAAAGGTCATTTCTCTAAAATGCGCTCTTGATTGGATGACAGTGATGTA
>VUQR01006515.1:0-10514 GCA_015108515.1 Hemichromis elongatus | reverse complement strand
AGTTATCGGTATATTTAGCCACCATCTGTGCCCCCCGCCCCCTCGTCCCGCCCCCTCAACACACTCTCACGTTTGTACATCTATGTTTGTGAGGACCCTCATTGATATAATGCATTCATGAGCAGCGTAACCCTTACCGAAGATCAACGTTAACTCTTACATGAGCCGCTCTTATGTAAGCTCAATCACAGCAGATGAATTCATGCTGCATTTTCACAGCACAGCATTAACAAAACAAACACCTAAAAATGTGTTTATCATATTTATGAAACGTTGCAGTCATTTATCCGGATACTGTTGGCTCTGCTGGGATGAATCCCAGTCAGCTCCATCTGATGTAATTTTTTTTTTTTTACTGTAGATGTTGCAGCTGGTTGTTGCTGCGTCACACACTGCTCTGCGCTCTGTCGAGCGTGAACGATGAAGAGTTTTTTAGATGATTCTGGATAAATGAAGACCTTAGAACTTCTAAAAGTCATGGCTCTTCTTTCCTTTCCTTTTGGTCATTATTGGATAGGAACAGTGAAGACTCAGAGGAAAGCAGAATGAGGGTGAGGGGAAGACATGTGGTAAGGGGCCACTGGTCGGACTTGGCCTGCCTCTTTCAGCCATACAGCATATGGGCACCTGCTCATTCTACTAAACCAGCGCCCCGAAGGTGCTTTACACTGAAAGGTAAAACAAAAGTTTAATACAGGATCCATCAGCAGGTGTGTAACATACGTCAGACAGTCATCTGCATATAAAGTAACATTTTCTTTGTGTTTTGGGACGTCACAGTAACATGTACACCAACCAATGAAAGGTCCTCATACAGAGCCTTGTGGTACACCAGCTTTTGGACAAGAAGCAGAACATGAACCAGAGAAGAGATTAATCTGAACTATTTCACCATCAGCCCCGGGTTCATCTTCTTCTGTACAGCTGCTTTTGTCAAATCCTCAAACACGAAGAAAATGCTCCACTGAACTAAACCTATGAGGAGCTTCATGACGTCACGGAGCCAATGAACCAAACTCATTTCTGCATCAGCAACACTGCCATCATCAGGCCAAACTCTGACCACGTCGTCCTCAGGGCTTGAATGTTTGCGCAGCATTAGTTTTACTTTTTTATTTCAATGTATGAGGTTTACTTTTCCTTCAGAGTCAACGATGCAAAGCATTTATGAGTGAATGATCACCTCGGTCTCTTGTTTTGAAAATTCCTTTGTTAACCAGTTAGTTCTGGTCCTTCTCCACAGATGATGATGAACCTGCTCACAGAGTGCTGAAGATGGTTTTGCATTTAAAAGTTAAGGTGTCTGAAAAAGATGTGTGCACATCAAATAGCAGTTTTCATATTGGATCAGCAGGAAAAATTAAGTGGATATCCTTGAACTTTGATTATAATTCAACTGAAAAACTAAATGTTAAATAAATATCAAGGAAATGTAACCCCTTCATTGTGGCTGGGAGTGAATTTAGAGTTTTTTGGAGGGTCAAAAAAAGATGTGCTGAAAGGCAGAGCAGAATTTTCTTGTTTAACAAAATGTAAACAAAAAATTTTATTGAAAAAAATTCAGTGAATTGCATGAAAAAGTCTTCAGACGGCGCCAGAGTTTAGAGAAAAATTTAAACTGATATTCATTAAATTCACTAAAACTTGATTTGAGCCAAATGTGAACCTTCCTCACACACACACACACTCACACACAATCATCAGATGTGCACACAATCTGCCTGCCTGAACCTCGTCCACCCACACCAGACTCCATTCAAAAACGGGCAGTTTTAATATTGAATTGCTGATTAGCTTACATCTTTTCACATAAAATCTGACAAAAAGATCTTTTTCACATTGTGAGGACTCGCTCTGAATTTCAGCATGGGTTTTATTCACCCGGCAGCTTTTACTTAAATATAAATGTCATCAGTTGTTTCACACCATTCGCTGCCTGCCACCCACCGACACGGAGGATTGGCCATCTGGAGAATTGTTGTCCCTGTGAGGCCAGCATGACTGGGACAAAGAGATTTAAATGTACTGATAACACAGAGTGACAGTCTGACCGATGGCAGGTTTGAAGGTCTGATGAGGAGACGACAAGCCATAAAACTAATAACTAGAGCAGTTTGTCATCAGAAGAAATCCTACAGGAGTCATTTTAGAAGAATATAAGAAAAATATACAAATGAAATTCATGAAACAAATCCACCTGTGGTGCTGTGCCCAAACACCTCGAGATACCAGGACGTCATTAAAACTGTGAGAGCTGCTGAATGTGAATGGATGACTAACTGAATGCACACGAGCGTGCAGGTTAAGCGTCCTGAGTGCAGCTTCAGCAGCACCCTGTGTTTTCAGTGGGAGGATCACGTTTCTACGCAGCCTTCTTATGTAACACAATAACCTCAAATGCAGCTAAAAATACAACAAAAGCGCTCCGGATAGGAACGGCGGAGCAAGGCTGCAGGGTTACCGGTTTGATCCCCAGCTCCTCCTGTCCGAGCGGCCTTCGGCAAAAATAATGAGCACCGAAAGCTTCGAGTCAAAGAATGAAAAGTAAAGAAAAAGATTCCCGCTGATCATGTTCTCTGAGCTTCTGAGCAGAAACAACGAAGCTCAAACTGACTCGTTCCCTCTAAAAGGGGAACGCTAGAGTTTGTCATGTTCCATCAGCACAACCTTTCATAAATCTGTCTTTGCTGTTTGCAGGCTGAAAGTGTTTCTTTGAGAATAATTATCAGTTATCTGCACCGAAGCTATGACATTTCTGCTGCCAACAGCTTGTAGGTTAGTGTCGGCAGCACTTTAGTGGCGTGCAGGTAAACTAAAAAGGTTCCTGACAAAGACGAGGTTGGTGTGACAGAGGAGGATGCTGGGATGGAAGGAAATGATCAGCTGTGGTGACCCATGAAAGGAGCAGCTTACAGAACAAGACGACCTTCATCTTAGTGTTAAACACGACCACTGCAGTGTTTACCCAGCTCTCTCCTTCTCCTAACCAAGTGTTGATTGGTCAGTCAGTGTGAGTGAAACACGTCAGACTAGCAAAGAAGTGACGAGAACCGCAGCTCTGTCTTAACACGTGGACAACAGGTGAGAACTCAGTGCATCAGGTGATAGAAGGGTTTCAGCCTGATCCAGCCCGCTGCCTGTCCTCCATGGGCCCGTTGTGTGTCTCTTATGTCTCTGTTGTGTGTGTGATTAGGGCTGGGTATTGTCACTGATTTCTAGAATTGATTCAATTCCAATTCACAAGGTCCCGAATCAATTCGATCCATGATTCGATTTTTTTCGATTTGATTTGATTCGAATCGGGGAAATTTTGCTTCAGACAGTCAGAAATATTAAAATTCTGATCACTAATCAGTACATATCCATATTTTTATACCTATAAAAAGACAGTTGACACTTGTGAAACTTTATCAGAGGTGTGAACATCACAGCAGACGTCTTTGTGTCAAAGTAACTGAGGATAAAACACAGAAAAACATGAAGGAGGTTTTCCTGGCCTGGCTTTTTATAGCAGATAACCTTAAAAATATTCAACAGCCGACAGCGCTGTAAACAACGGTAGACTGGTAGGTAATAACCACGCAAATAGGAAACAGAGAGAGAGAGAGAGCGAGAGAGAGAGAGCGAGGATGAAGTGTGATTTTATCGTGGTGGAGGCAAAACAGCAAGTAAGTTCATGACAATGTTTATGTGACGTGTAGTTTGGATCTTCTTTTGCTGCTGGTTCGGTGAGTTTGGTTGGAGAAAGATGAAACCTGCAGCTTCCGAGTCTAGCGCAAAAAATGACGTAAACACAAAGTGCGAACCCGCCGATCAAAATGAGCGAGCTGTCGGCTTTTAGCTCCGACGGCGTGTTCGTGTACGTGCCGTCGGGTCCTTTACATCTTTGTGCTGAATCCTTGTACCTGCTTTCATTTACTGTTTTAGCTGTTTGGAGGTTGTCAAAAATTTTAACCTGAGATTCTGGCGTTTCGGGCAAAATAAATTTTATTAAAAAATAGATTCAGGATTTTAATTAATCGATATCACGTTAATCAAGCTAGAATTGATTTTAATCGGAAAATCGATCATCAAAACCCGGCCCTGTCTGTGATGACTTTTGAATTTTTCCTTTGATTATTTAAACCCGACTGTCTCAACATTTGATTTTATTTGCAGAGATTTTTTATTTTTTTATGCTTTTATTTACACTAAAGTTCAAAAATAAATTTGACTTGACTTCAGATTCAGGCAGTCACCTTAACCCTAACCTGTCAGCCAAACAGACATGTTTGGTAGATTTTCATGTTCTTTGTGTTCCTAATAAAATGACAACATCATATCATTGTTTCATTGAGTCTCTTTAAATCTTTCCTTTAAACAAACGACTGAACATGAATCAAAAGCATCCAAGAAACGATCCGAAGTCCTCCGCTGGTGTCAGCTCCATCTCATCAACAGTGATGACCTCACGGCGGTCTAATGTTACACGCAGAACTGTTCTTGAGTGATGTTTCGGTTTCTCGTGGAAATCCATGATTTTTGGAAACAGCTGATGGTGATGGAGACCCGACAGGCTGAGCGTTATGTTGAGGGAAAATCTCGAGGGAGACGCTAACCATCGTCCGCAGTCACTTTGTTTCCTGTCCTGTCGTTTTCCAGCAGTCGAGCGGTGAGTTCGGGTTAATTAGTTATAGTTAATCACGGATCTATAGTGATGTCACTTTCAGTGACCTCGTGCCAACACATTCTCATCATTGAAAACTGAGTTACTTTTTACCTACAATTTTTGTGATTTTTTCACAAGCTGAAAATGTAAATGCTACCGGTGACACAGCAGCTTCATCACCGTGTTTGAGTTCTCCTCTTCCTCTCAGAAGCAGAAGCAGTGTGTGGCGTGAAGGCAGCAGGGAAACCAGCAGCAGAGTGGAAGTGAATGCCTTCAGGCGCTCTGACACGTTACACAACGCCGCGCTGCTCTGACACATTCCCGGCGGCCGAGCAAAGTACGTCCCGAAGGTCGAACAGCGCTCTGGGAAACTTCAGGCGGAAATGTCACGGAGCTCTGAGACGACGCTTGTTAAGGAGTTTCCAGGTCGCTGAATTCACCATCACACAGAAGACCTGCAAAACTATTCATTCTTCAGCTCATTGGAGGAAATGTAGTCATTAAGGAAAAAATGAGTTTATATTTAATAATTTCAAAAAGCTGAAAGCTGGAATCTTCTTTCTCGTGTAGTGATAAATGATTTCCTCACAGTGCCTCCGTTGTGCCAGAACTTTTTCCTGTTTCTGTAATTTCAAAGTTTTGCTCAGTCTTCTCGTCTTCAAACCTCTCCTTTCATTCACCCACCGACGGTCTCAGAGGCACAATGGCAGTTTCAGTTTGGAGAAGCACAATTGTTAATAAAGCTATCATCGATTTCAAACCTGAAGAGTCGGCTTCTCGTAGTGATGAGATTTGTATTATCTAATGTGAAACAGTTCCTTTGAAAAAAGCTTCAGAGTGAGGGAAGGTGCTGTCTGTCAACAACCACACAATGATGATCACGATGAGCACTGCACTACCAGTACAGCTCACACTGCACAGTTTTTATTTGTTCGAGGAAAAACATTAAGTTCTTTAAGAACCAGCAAGAAAAGAAATATCTGCTAAACTCTCAGGGGGAAAAAAATGACACGACCGAGTCTAAAAACCAGAACAGACCTGAGTGGAAACAATCGGCACTGACTGGAACAAAAAATCACCTCACCTCAGGTCTAAAGTACTTTTTTCACCCAGAATTTTGTCGAAGCCCCAAACATCCCCAAACCTGAAAAGTTCTTGAAAAGAAACATTTCTGCCAGAAATACCTCACTTAAAAAAAACTGCTGACAGAGAAATAAATTAATAAAATGTGAAAGAAAACCAAACCGTCGGTTCCTCACCTTCCATCACGAACACCAGCGAGCCCACGTCACCCTCTTTAATGATGCACGAGTCCTTCCCATAATCCACTGGGTACATGCAGTCCACGATCTCCTGAATCTGAGACAGCTCCAGGTTCTTCATAAAGTCATTGTCCAAGATGGCCTCCTTTATCAGCTCTTTCGATCTGAGAGGAGAAGGGAGGACGACAGGTCAGTATGTCCTTATTCTACCTTTATGGGTACAGCAACTTATCACTGGGACGCTATCCTACCCTCCTCCTTTCTATCAGGGGAAACATATCTGTCGGTATCACCTGCACACACACCTCTCTGTATGGGGCAGACATCTCAATCTTTATGGGGACAATAAACTGCCTGTGCACCAACGTCCTACCAAGTTTTACTAATTTTTCATGCTAAAATGTAGACCGTGAGAATAAAGAAGCACAACAGGGCTTAAATTAGTCTCTGAACCTCTGTGATTATCGAAGGTTTAAGGATGAATCATGCAAATATGATGGTTGAACCTCACGGTTATTTTACTTATGACTCATCTAATGATTATCTGATTCAAAAGTTACTTTAAAATCCAACAAAAATTCTTCATATGACTTTTTCTTTTGTCTAATCATGAGTGTAAAACTCAGTCGTTGAACCCGAGTTGAACAGAAGGTTGTCACAGCGGCTGAAACCAAACAAGTCTGACATTTGTTTCCTACAATAACCTCTTTACATAATGTAGATATTGTCTACAGAGCAGATTAGTGAAACATCTTTGGTGAACGTCTGCTGAGTGCTAAACAAACTCCACCTGCTCTCGGTGACAGATTCAGCAGAAGACCTCTAAAGTTTATATTTGCGTTCCTTTGAAAGCTTATTTTAGTGCTCTGCTTTGATTGTGATCTGAAACGCCACAGATCTGCCTGAGCTGCAGCTCCTCTGCCGGTGTGATCACAGCGTACGGACACTGACTGAAGCGGCTGATCAGTCCTGAAAAGGCTTCACAAAGGTTCTCATGTTTCACACCGAAGCCCATTCGCAGCTGACAGGCTGTCTGCAAAAACCCAGACAACAAACTTCCACTCAGAGTCCAAACTCTGCTGTTTAGCAGCTGTAACTTTAAACCAGTGTTTAAAGCCACACATTATGTCTGATTGGAACAGGTAACATCTGCATTAAAAAGACTGCTAAGAAAGACTGCTAAGAAAGACAGCCAGAACACACAGCATAAACAATAACAGACCACAACACTGACACAGAGAAACACAAGGTTTAAATACACAGAGGGAGCAATCAGGGAATGGGTAACAGGAGGGAAACACGGCTGGGACAGATGAGGGCTAACGAGACAAAGGAAGCAAAATCAGACACATTAACATAAGACATGGACTTCAAAATAAAAGAGGAAACATAACACAGAGACGCGGACTTGGATACAGCAGACAGGGGAGACAGAAACTATGGAACACAGAACAGAAACCAGGAGGCACAACTCTGTCAAAGACACTAAAAGACTAGAAACAATAAATAATGACAAACTCAAAGCTCAACAATAAAGAAAACTCAAAACTCTGGGTTGACGACCCAGGTCTCCTAACAACATTAGCATGAAAATTCTATTTTATTTACAGTATATCGCACAAAATCACAACACCAGTCCCCATAAGCCAACTACAGAATCAGAATCAGAATTACTTTATTTATCCCCAAGGGGCAATTAAGATATAAGTGATATAAATGGTACAAATGGAAGTAAGTTCGGCAATAAGAAGTTCATATTAAACTGTGAAACTGCAGCATACATGCAAAAGAAGACAAATATTTGGCAGTCATCCTGACAACAATGATGAACTGATCATATGTAAGCTCAGAAAGATTCACCAAACCATCCAGGAATTAATGAAATTCATCATCTCCCATGACTTTGGCCCGTGCTGCTGCAAACACTGCGCTGTAAAAGCATCATTAATCAGTGTGATCCAGAACAATTGCTCACAGCTTTTTATCATAATGTTCCCAACAGCAGCAGGATCCATATGAGGGACCCCAAAGCACAATATGGAAAAGCTGCAATTCAGTACCAAGAGTACAAACTAACAGCTGCTACCGGTTTGTGAGTCTTGGCGTTCAGAACTGAAAAAGGCGTCTCTTGATTGTAGATTTTCAAAGTGACACACCTGGCTCCTCCAGATGCTCCTGATGTTTTTAGATGTTATAAAGTTTAGTTTGACTACAGTTGGTTTGACCACTCCTGAAGTTTTTTCTCTTCCCGATTGGTTTATGTTCATTTTTCAGTCAAATGATGGACAAGCACGGAGATGAGTCCACTGTCAGAGGCCATAAGAAGATCATTGGTAACCTTCACTAAAGCTGTTTCTGTACTGTGATGAGCTCTGAAACCTGACTGAAACTCTTCAAATAAGCTATTCCTCTGCAGATGATCTGTTAGCTGTTTGACAACTACTCTTTCAAGGATGTTTGAAATGAAAGGAAGGTTGGAGATTGGCTTATAGTTAGTTAAGACAGTTGGGTCTAGAGATGGGTTTTTACATAACAGCTCAACTAATGCCAGCTTGAAGGCCTGTGGTACATAGCAGATTATTAGAGATAGGCTGATCATTTTCAGGAAATGTTAAATGTTCAGTTTCTATGCCATATGTTAAAACAAGATCTAGAGTGTGATTAAAGTGGTGGGTGGGCTCTTTTACATTTTGAGAGAAGCCAATTGAGTCTAATAACAGATTAAATGCCATGTTGAGGCTGTCATTTTTAACATCTACATGGATGTTAAAATCCCCCACAATAATGATTTTATCTGAGCTGAGCACTAAATCAGATAAAAAGTCTGAGAAATCAGAAACTCTGTGTATGGCCCAGGTGGACGATAAAATAAGACGGGTTTTGATTGCTGCCACACCCGCTCCTCAGCCTGTGCTTTTCTCACAGTTAGAATGACTCAGGGGTGTTGATTTGTTTAAGATAACATAATCATGCTTCTGTAACCAGGTGTCTGTAATTCACAGTAAATTAATTTACTGATCAATTATTAGTTTATGTACTAAAAGGGAATTAGAAGAGACTTTGAGTACATCTCAATACAATTCATGAAAAAAAGATAAAATAAGTGCAGTTAGGAAACCAAACCATCAAAATTAAAAATAAAGTATAGACATTTTACCGCTAATTTATGAATTTAGGATTTATAGTCAACTACACATTTCCTGTTTAGTTCCTGTGTTTGCTCTGGTCCCTGTTTGCCAAACAAATCCATTTTCATTAGGACAAATAAATCACATATGATCGTCTCTTCCAGTGTAACTGAAGCTAGTTTTCAACTATCAAATCATAATTACAGGTTTTCCAAGCAGCTGGTGCCACACATGAGCTGTCAAATATGGTGGATTCTTTGGGAGAGGAGGCACTCCATCCTCCCTCAAAGTGCCGTCACAAAGAAAACCCAACACTGCGAGGAATGAATCAACCCTAGCTGAGGCCAGACAGAGGAAGGGAGAAGGAGAGCATATTAAAGCAAAGCCAAAGGTTTCCTTCCTGTCAAAGCTCATTTAAACTGAAACGGACTGAAAGAGACAGACAGTGAAAAAAGATGGAAAACATGAGAAAAACCAACACTCCCAGCTGTCAGCCGGCTCACAGCTCAGGCTCCCAGAAGCTCAGAAAAGGCTGCTGATGTGTAAACTGCTGGGAGCTGAAAACACTTCCAGCTCACTCAGACTGATGAAACAGCATCCAAACCCTGCACAGCTTAAAGATTCAAACTGAAAATCATCAGATCTGTTGGGGAAGTAATTCAGTTTAATTTGTAAAGCTCGTACATAACAAAGGAAACTATTCTGGTGTCAAAATGTCAAAAAAGATAATGTCCAGTTTTCAGCAGTAAGAACAGCCTGCTGAATGAATATTACAGAGAGCAGCATTTTAATTCACAGTGCTTAATTCAAGGCAATGATTTTTTTGGATGTTCGAGGGTTTGGAGGAAGATGTACCGTGGCACAAGCTGAGGATGATGAAAACTTTAAAAGCAGAACTGTTTGAGAAGAGTCTCCATTAACTTCACCTTCTTTTACTTTGTGCTCTGAACTCAAATTGTGGCATCCCACAGAGCTCTGTATGTGAACCACTGACTTTGTTTTGCTCGCAGTTGCTGGCATTGTTTATATGCAGACGATACTCTCATTTATGCTGCTATCCTCGAAGATAGTTTTCACTAGGGATGCAACGATACCAATTTTTTCAAACCGATACGATACCGATACTTGGATCTGAGAACTTGCCGATACCGAGTACAAAAACCGATACTTCTACCACACACACAAAAAAGGCAATAAATTGGAAGACTGGTTTTATTTTATTCTCTGCCAATAAAAAATAAAATATAATAAAAATGACCACAAACATAACATTTCAAGTGAAAAATAAGCACTATTTCTGTCATCTTCATATATTATGAAATAATATAAGATTCAGAAAACTATTTATTAAAAGCTAGACATTTTAAATGAGAATAAGAAATTAAAGTATTTCTTTGTGCCCCCCTTTCCCTGTTAATGGCCTACCTGCCCCCCTGGCAAAACGTTGCTAGATCCGCCCCTGCACAGTTACCAGCT
>VUQR01006507.1:1877-18024 GCA_015108515.1 Hemichromis elongatus | reverse complement strand
TGTCCAATCACCTCCAAACTTTGCAGGCGTGATGAGAGTCGAGCTTGGAAATGTTTGTAATGCCATTTGCCAGTAAGGGCTAGAGTGCCACCAAATGGGATGACTATAATCATTATTGAACAAGATGAAATTTTAGCTACTGGTTCTACGTATGAATTCCATCAATATCAAATCAGATGTAGCTCGACGCGCCGGGGTGCGAGGGTCCTATAACGCTGCTTGCAGCTTTAATTTTTCATTGTTTTGCAGACAGGTCACTGGGGCTGGTGTTTGCACGGAAAACTACTTAACTTTCTCAGTAAACCTAGCTTAATACTTGATGGCACCATAACTTCTTACAGTTGTTGAAAGTAATGTTTTAAAGCATTTTTATTCAACTTTGCAAGGGTATATAGGATTGAGATGCTCTTCTTTGCACAATGCTTTAAGAATGCTTAGCCAAAGGCTGGAAGCCTATAGCCATTCACTTGTACATAGCCATAAGCCTTTAAAGGTTTTAATCCTTTTTTTGAAATTTTTTATATCATCCACATTAGCTTTACATCCCTCTACCATCCTTCTCTAAAGTGAAATATTTACCCCCTGAATGTCCTACTAGCTGCTGTTGGCCCAGTGAGGGAAGTCTGTGGTTGTACGTGAATGTGGAACTCATTCGAGTCTCCCTGCTTAAGACCGGATTAAAATAAATACTTTTATTGCTCTGATACTATGAGTGCTCAATATAAAGACTTATGTTAAACTAAGAGAAACGGGAAAGCCCTATTTTGCAAATCAAAGGTGAGTAAACTGAGTTTAGATGGGTTTATCTTCCTCTATAAAGTGAATTTCAGTCTAACTCCCTTGACACTCAGGCTTTGCTTAACAAGAGGAGCTGAGACAGAAAGCCCAAGGCACTGAAAGTGAAGGACTGTTAAATAATTTTTGTCAGAAGGGGCGGCAGGCTTGGATTCGAGCAGACACGTCTTCAGCAAAACACAAGGGATCATTCTGTGGGGGTGGGGGTGGGGGGTGTCATGCCCAACACCTTGCAGGCAATTCTGATCAAGCTTTTTCACTAGATTGGCAGATGCTGAACAGAGCAAAGTCCTGAAACGCACACACACTTATATAAGTCCCACGCATACCTTAGATTGAAACTGAGGATGTGCATTTCAAGAATTAAATGCCATTTGATTTTTAATGGGAACTATTCAGTTGTTCGTCAAAGAGTGCCCCTAAACTGGTCTCAAATGCTGCGCTTAGTCCATCCATCCATCCTTCCTTCCTTCCTTCCTTCCTCTTCCTGGTGGGACATGCCAGGAGGTCTTCTTGTCAGGTGCCCAAAACAACTTCAACTGGCTCCTTTTAATGTGGAGATGTAGTGGCTTTACTCTGAACCCCTCCTGGGTGGCTGAACTTCTCACCCCATCCTTACGTGGGCAAAAACAGTGAGACCTGACGGCACTTAATTGTGGCAGATTTGTGACGTGCTAACTTAACCTTCCACAATTTGCACTTGACTTGAATTTTGTTTTGTTTTGTTCCAGTACCGTCTAATCCTGTCTGTCACACATTTTATTGGTCTGATTGCTGTTCTTTTAATTTTGTTTAATGGTTAATGTTCATTGGCAGACCACTTCTAGATACATTATCTCCACGTTCTGGCATTGGCATTGCATTAAATAAGGTCAAAAACTTTGACAAAGGGGTGTTTAAGTCAACCAAGGGTCCTTGTCATGATCCGATAATTAGTACGTAGGAAAAGCTTCTCTTGTGCTGCATTGCTTCCATCGGTTTACCTCTGCTGTGCTGATTCTCCTATACCTCCTACTCATAACTTCTAACCCTATCTGTTTAATTCCCAGAACTACATGCCACAACACTGGGTGCATCTTAATTGGGAAAAAAAAGTTAGTTTCTTTAGTGTTAGGAAATCTCAAAAAAGGCGATTTCTCTATGTTACCAAGTAATAGTAGAAACTTTCTAGTTATGTTGATGTTCTCTCTCATATCATTGTACTTCTCATACAGGCAAATGATCACCACAGAGCTGGGATCACAGTCTCACAAAATGATCTTTAAATTGGTCTATATATCATGAGCCCAATGTGCCGTGGGCCTGTAGCTTCTATGCTCTCTGACCAAGCTAAAGACAAAGATATGAAGAGGTGTAATACACTGTTATGTGAGAAAGGCACATTTTTCCAGGCACACAGGGTTTTCTACAGATGAGTTTTCAGTGTCTTTCAAGTTCTGTTTTTTTTTAAAATAAATTTGGTGACTTGAGTTACTTGAACTATGGAAATATCCACAAATGCCGGGCAATATACAACAACAGGATTTAAACACTTGAGCACAGTTTGGATAATAATAGCCCTGGACATCAGATCCATGGAGAAATTCCCTGCGATTCTTCACAGATTATTCTTTTCAGCTGCTCTTTCCCTGCTGGTGTTATATTAGTTTAAAATCAAGATAGATAGATATATCTATATCGATATCAATATCTATATATAGATATATATAGATATTGATATACTTAAGTCAAGTCGCAGCTTGCACTTTTGCCTCCTTTCAAACCTTGGGGAGTCAGCGTCATGCTGTATTATCATATCATTTTTGACACTGGGTTTAGGACTGCTAGGTTATGACTTGTAATCTGTGCTACTTAACATAATTGATCAGAAACGTAACAACTATTGTGCATTTGTTGAACCTAAGAAACATTTTCCTTACATGGGATTCCCATTATGGTAACCAAAGTTCAATGAAAAATAACTAAACAAATGGGGCAAAAAGTGGTGGAGGAAGTGGGGAATCAGTAACAAGTTAAATTTAAGTTATTGTTTTTGCTTTACGTTTATGTGGAGCCTACAGTGCAGCCTGTGCAAGAGGCTGACGGCATTGGCAGCATTTATACATGTACGTCTTGTGGCTTCATTTCTTTATGCTTATTGTTTTAAGATAAAAATTATTAGCTTATATGGATAACCTGCTATATAAGAGACTTTTTTCTTCATCTGCCTACAACTTAGTGTGAAGGACTAGGAAATAGACATGACCTTGGTACTGACTCTGTAGCCCCCCCGTCACTACTGTATATACACATTGTGACTGGAAGCAGTGCAAAATGGTAGCTACCATTAAAGAGGTATTTTTGCACTTATACAGCCCCATATCCCCATTCCCCCACCTCTTTGTTTCAGATGCGGCACAAGTCACTGCGGTAGTGCTGGCCAGATCCAAGTCAAAACATGCTGGACCCCATCTGTCCCAAACTAATCTATTTTGGTTTCATCTGACCAAAGAATGTGCTGCCAAAATTCACCAGCCTGGTTTTTCTCCTCTTCCCTTTATTTGGAAACATTTATTCTTGGATTTTTGTGTCCTTTTGTGATTTAATTCTTGAGCACTGTTTATGGACATTGACTTCATACAAAGTCCTTAGCTCTGTTTGAGCATCACTAAGACAGCAGTTTTCAGAGTTAATCATTCTGCCAGATCAGAATAACTTACTATATGTATGGTAAGTGTAAAAAAAAAAAGAAACGACACACAAGTTCAATAGATGCATTCTTTGGGCTAAATAAACAAGATTACCCTTCCATCCATTCATTCACACATCAATTTTCTTAAATGCTTATCCAATTCAGGAATGCAGGGCATACCCTGTATAGGTTGCCAGTTTATGGGAGGAATAACAATTACATCTAGTGAGTCATGTTAATTCCTTTATCCATATTCAAGCAGATCTATCTGGAAATGGCTTTTACTTTACATGCTCCTAAACACTGCAGCAACGTTATGTTCAGCACTTGCTGATTCTCTTGTACCTTCGTATCTTTGAGTTTTTTTAGACTGTATCTAGGAGTATTTGGGTTTTTCCTGCAGTTTTGTTTCGTTGATGTTGTCAAAACACCTGTTTAGACCATTATAAAAAGAAAACAGCAACAGTATCCATGTCTTGCCCATGTTTTGGTCTTTTAAAGACTTTTTTTACCCTTTAATAGAGAACTGCAGATTTTATTGAATGCACTTTAGAACATTAGAATGTGTAGGTGTGTGAATCTGTAGCGTGTGTACAGTTGGCACTGCATCGAGAAAGTATGTGGTTGCGCAGGAGGCATTTTTAATGCACATGCACTCCTCCTGCTGCTAATGGCCTTTTGCTTTTTGCATCTGTATGCTAGTCGTGACGCTGCTTTCTCTGTTAGGTCTCCCTGGAAAAACAGCTTTAATCTCAACAGGCTTATTCTGTTTTGCTAAACAAGGTTAAATAAAGTCAATACGAGTTAAATATGAGGTTAAATAAAATAATAAGGTAAGTACTGTGCCGAATTATGCATGTTAGACTGCGTCCCAGTTTCGACGCTGCTTGCCGCCTGCCGCTTGCCTGATTTGTGTCTGTTTCACAAAAAAAAAAAAACTTTTCCTAAAAGCTTACAGTGAATGTGTGCAGTAGCTGCTAATCATCTTTTGATGTGATGTCATGTTAGATTTGTTTTCTAATGTACCATAGTGTATAACTGATTAAATTCAGCTTTTGATGATATTTAACCGTTGATGTTAATCACACTGCTACTGCTTGTATGTTACATGTATTATTAATATCATTACTACAACTTTTTGTTTTTATTGTTACATAAAAATTTGGCCCAATAGCCCACATCCAGTTCAAAAGTATGTTGGGCAAACTGATTTGCTGTCTCCGCTAATCAAATCTGTTTGTGAAGCAAACTAGTTGATTCGAACCCTCATAGCGATCTTTTTCTTTGACTCTGGCTTTCTATATCAAAATACCAATAAAACTCCTTCATTTTCTTATAGATAGTTTATATGTGAAAAAAGCAATGGTTATACCTCCCCTACACTGCCAGTTTGTTATATAGAGTGACGACAATACAATTAAATTAAGAAGAATCTGTTTGCAAATAAATGAATAAATCTTTATTTTTCAGATTACTGTAAACTGACTGTTGCCACGCTCTCTACCAGCAGTACCTGCAGCATTTGGGTATCCCATGCTGTGTGGAGACTAAAATAGTACAACTGCTCTTAAATGTTAACATCTAAACTACGTTACATGGCAACAACTCAGTGCACTTGGGGGTGACGATCTTCTGGAATTCAAGTGTAAGAGAAGGTTGGTGAGTTGTCAGTAACTTTGAACATGGCATTGTTGTTGGTGCCAGTCAGACTGGTCTGAGTATTTCAGAAATTATTTAATAAATGTTCCCATAAAAATATTTCTAGGGTTCGCAGAGAATTGTCTGAGAATGAGAACATATTCAATAAGCAGCTGTTTTCTGGGTGAAAAAAAACGTATTGATGCTAGAGATCATATTAGAATGGGTTGATTGCTTGGAGCAAATAGGAGGGCAACAGTAACTGAAATTTACTTGGGTCTTGATCTCTGCTGTGACATTCAGATGGTAGAGTCAAAATTTTCATTATACTACATGAACATATGGACGAGTGCTTCAGGCTGATTGTGGTGTAATAGTTTCGTGGACATTTTTTGGCACACTTTGGGCCCCTTAATACCAATTGAGTATCATTTAAATGCCTACCTGACTGTTTGTGCTGACCATGCCCATCCATTTATGCCCTCAGTGCACCCATTTTCTGGAGGCTGCTTTCACCAGGATAACATGCCATGTCATGCTCAAAGTGTTTCAAACTGGTTTATTGAATGTAACTGACTTCACTGTACTCAGATGGCTACCGCAGTGAACAGATCTCAGTCTAATAAAACACCATTGGGACACGTTGAAACGGGAGATTTGCATTATGGATGTACAGCCAACAAATCTGAAGCAACTGCGTGATGCTGTCATAACAATATGGATCAAAATCACAAAGCAACATTTCCAGCACCTTGTGGAATCTGTGCCATAAGGTATTAAGGCAGTTTTGAAGGCAAAAGGGTGGCCATGCAACTTCAGTCAAGGTGTACTTAACATAGTGGCTGGTGAATGTAGATTGATAATTTAGAGACTCCAGTAAACAATCTAATACATCAAGCTAATTAAAATCATTCAACGGGTCTTTTTGTGGACCAGTGAAGTTATACAGGGGGTGGATAAACCCTGGTCTGCTGTTCTAGTAGAACAATGTTAAACTCTACAGCAACTGTTTGGAAGGACACCGAGGAGGCGTAATAGGTTACCTTTTACTCTTTCACCAATTAAGAACAAATGAAAGCATTTTAATTTTTACTTTGTATCAGAAGTCCCTAACTGACTTTTAATGTCCCTCCCACTTTTTGTGATCACAGCAGAAACTGGGAGTGCAATTGTTTGTCATTTGGCTTCACCTTTGTGCAGTTGGATAAAGCAATAACACATCTATTAAAAGAAGAGCAAATTCACCTTACCAGCACATTTAAAGCTCATTAAATTATGTTTTATCCTGTTTGTTTAATCTGCAGAAAAAAAACACCCAAAATGTAAAAGTGGAAATTAAAGCCACATTGATAACCTCATCTAACTTTAGTTATATAAGCCAATAAAAGTATTGACTTATCGACTACTCCTTTAATTAGTAAACAGAGTTATAATGAAACCAAGCAGTTTGATTAAATCAGCAAAACAAAAAAGCCTGAATAAGGTCATTTATCAGTCAGGAAAAAGATAAGGGGAAATGGCATCCACTGACCACCAGCGCACTTTCCTATCCAGATTGGCATCATCAGGATTGTAGGCTTGCCTCAGGAAATTATTGTACTTTTTTCAGCCTGGACCACACTGAAGATAAAACGAAATCGCTTCTTTTTCTCTTTCCCCATTCTTTGGGCAACTTTTCAATCAGCAAGCAACATCTCAGCACAATACCATGAATATCTGAAAGGGAAAATTACCAAAAGCATGCGCCATTATCCATATTTGTATGATTTACGGCCGTGTTCCCATCTCTGACAGCAGCCTTTCCACTCCACCTTCTAGTCAGACCATTAACAGACTTGTCGCCAAGGGCTCTAAGCACGCCTCTTCCTGCCAAAATTAATTTTAAAGCACAAAAAATGGAGACCGATTAACAATTAGTGTGTCCACAGAGGATGCTGCAGCAAGCTGGTTTGCTTGAAGCATATTGAACCGTTTATTGAGCCACATGGACAGAAACTCAATGGTAAACGCAGTGCATTTACAAAAAAAGGGAGAACACAATGAGCTGCACTGATTAATTTTCATTAATATGTGATTAATGGCACTCCTGACATTGTGTGTCAGGTAGAGACATTTAAACACACTATGCACCATATCTGAACAAGTCGATGCAGTGACGAACTAAAGCAATAACAATAATACCACAAGTTATTTCAAAAATTGCATTAGTTGCTTCTGAGATATTGAAAGGGTCTGACAAATGAATAAAACATGCCCTGTGAGAGAACCTCCACTTAAAGTCCACTTTGTCTTCTCCTATCAATGTTACCAGAGGATAAAACGGATCACAGCTGTATTTTGACAGACAACAAACTAATGTTTCAGTCATGCAGCAAAAAAGATTAACATGAGCCTCCCATCGAGTTTCATATCATGCAAAACATGATACTAATGTTCCTTTTTCTGCAGATGATGCCGTGTTTCTGCCTCACGGAGTTCATCTAGCTGGTTTCATACGTGTCTTTACCACATCATTAACGAGTCAACGAGGCGAAAAACTGCACTGGCCTCAGACAGACTGAGACTTGCAGCCCAGTGCTGAAAATAAAAGTAAGAGAAATATACTACTTTTCCCCCCGTGGCCCTTATTTCTCCGAGAATAGGGGTCTGGCCTTCTCCTTGGATTCTATTTTCAGGGCTTTGTTACTGTGACCCATTGAACACCTTTGTTAACGCTTTGTAAGCATCAAGGGGTTGTGTTTGTGTTCACTCAATTTTTTTCTATCACCTTTTGTTGCTGTCACAATTGGTCTGTGTACTGCTGAAGATTTCCTTCTAGTGTCTGTGCCTAACACCACAGTTTCACTTGGACAAATAGTCGATAGACACAAGTTGTCCTTATTATGGGATTACTTTGTTCTCCTTCCAAATTCCTTTTAGCACATTAGGAAAATAAAAGTTCAGAATTCATCTGCTTTACATTTTAAACATCTTTATTTAAATCTTCATCCACGTTCAACTTACACGATTATAACTAGATGATGATGAATTTGCTAATCGCATCGGGAGATTAGCTAGCATCCCAATTAGACATTCTGTTTCATTGGTTGTGTTTCATTAGTTGTGGACTAACAATTGTTCTGTATATATATATTGTCCAGGTTAAATTATCAGTTCCAACTAGAAAATTAAAGAAAAGTAGGTGCAGCAAACAACTTTGTAATCCTGTTGTTTAGAGTTCATTATCCAGAAATAATGAAATCAGAAATATATCATCAGTAAAAATATGGAAGGGTCTTTTCCGCAGCTTCAAAGTCAGCTCGGTTGATCACATTGTCAAGTACGCCTTTGCTGGAACTGTGTTGGATCTACTTTTGCCTTCAGAACCTGCCTTCATTCTTGGTGACATAGATTCCAAAAGGTCCTTCAATAAGATTTTAATCCATATTTAAGGGTTGGGCCACAATAATACTTAGGTAGGATGTGGTGTTTCAACAATGTTTATTTCGTACTAAGGGACCAAAGCATGCCAAGAAAATACCACCCACGCTATTACATCACAACCATCCGCCTGAACCACGCTTTCATGCTGCTCAAGCCAAGTTCTGATCTGACCATCTGAATGTTTTAGCAAAAACCGAGACTTACCATTACCAGTCTTCTTTTCTCCAGCCTTCTCTTTTCCTCTTTTGGTGAGTGGATGCAAATTGTAGTCTCAGTTTCCTGTTCTTAGTTGATAAGAGTGGCAGCCAGTGTGATCTTCTGCTGCTGTAACCCATCTGCCTCAAGGTGTGAAGAGTTGTGCGTTCAGAGATGCTCTTCTGCATAACTTTGTTGGAACAAATGGTTATTTGAGATACTATTGCCATCCTATAAGCTTCAAGTAGTCACTGTCCTCTGGTATCAAAGAGGGATTATGGCAAGAGAACTGCCACTCAGTGGATATGTTGTCTTTGTTTTAGACCACTGTCTGTAAATCCAAATTGAAATCCTCTGCCACCAACGACCATGCTATGTTCAAAGTCACCTAAATCACCTTTCTTTGCCATTTTGATTCCTGGTTTGAGCATCAGGCAGTTGTGTTCACACGACTACATGCTTAAATGCACTGGCTAATTAGATATGTGCAAATAAAAATTTGCAGTGTGTAACTACTAAATTCTTAGATTTAAATATGACGGTCATTAGGATATTTCTATGTTTCACCATCATAAAAATGTTTTAAGATATTTATGTTACTACAAATTTTTAGTAAGCATTTCTTCTTTTTGTTTCTCTAGAATATAACTGATTTAGCAATCATTTGGCAACATCTGCATTACGCTTGGTCATTGTGACCGCTCTGCAGAGATAATTTTCCTGTCATAAATAAATAAACGTGATTCAGTTTGGTAATGAAACGGGAAACACCTGAGTCAGTGACAAAAAAACAAACCTAGAGCTAATTATTTAGTAAATAGTAGCTTAGTATGGTAGACTATCTTTTGCTTGAATAGGCTCTGCACCCATTATTGGTCCCAGGGTGTGATGAGTTAAATATCGCAAAAGCTTTGCACACAATGTTACTTGATTTAAGATAAGTGTTGTTAACCTAACCCTAACCCTACAGATTAAAGATGCCTTAATTTATTTTTAAATGACTATGTACACATAGTTAGAATTATACATGCATCTATAATAGCACATGTAGTTACAGTCATACACATGAGTTTGTGGTATTGGTGATTTCTTTTGTGCCTGTAAAAAGGTTATTTAATGAAACGCACTGCTTAAATGTAACTTTAATGTTGTTTGTTTGTGTGTTTGCTTGTTTTGAACGGGTCATCTTGGTTTAAAACCCTCGTTTTTTGTCACACTGTACGTGTGCAGCCACAACTATACACATAAGTGTCAGCTCTGTCATAGTTTTTATGAAACACCAATGTGAAGTGAGCTAAATGCCCCCCAGCAACTTCTATCCTTGCTGGTTAACATCAGCGCACCTATATTAAGGGAGAGAGAAAAACTTTAGCACTGGTATATAAATGCCTGGAAGGTGAAAGAGAAGAAAGGAGGTGCTCAGTGCGTCATGTGAGGTTCCCCAGCAGCTTGAGCCTACAGTTGAATAAAAAGCATTTCAAATAGACTTTTATTAGAAATGAACCTTTTAAACCTGTTCTTAAAAGTAGAGCGTATGTCTCCCACCTAAACCCAAACTGGGAGCTTCCACAACTGTGTACTTTTGTAGGCGGTACCGATACTTACCACCGGTAAGCCTGCCTATATTTTGAAAGTGAAATGCTCTATTGACACAATACAATGCCATGACTCTACAAGAACTGATGTCGCTTGGCTGTCAAGGACTGGGAAGACAAGGGTTTAAATTCCCTTGCAGATTTTTACCGAATAAGTGATAAGAGAACTTACATGGGAATAATATGAACCCTCTTACTCGTCCCTCTTAGTACTGTCATTGCAACAGTTTTGATCAGCTGGAGGCTTTTCAAGAAGCTTTTGGGACAACTTGATAATAAGAAAGAAGAAATGCATGGGTTCCTTTTTCAGCGTCATTCTGCAAAAGAATACTTTTACTTTCAACATTGTTACTCAGGTGGAAAAAGACAATCCCAGAGATGTGCTGTGTGTTTGAGCTGAAGGACATGTTCTAGTTTAAAATAACTTTAAGATTTCTTACAGTAGTACTGGAGGCCAAGGAACGATTAGATAGTAATATAGTTTGGGAATTGACTTGATAAGAGTCTTCATAGCTTAGGTGAAAATTATTGGCTGTATTTGTAAAACATGCTAAAGCTGCTGTTTTGGAAGCGTGGAGTATTCAGCTTTTGTAGCCCTAATTGTGTCTAAAGCAGCTTCAAGCAGCACAGACATAATTTTTGGATGTTTTCCATTTCCTCTGTGCAGCCGCAGTATAAACGGCTGCTTCCTTTGGCTTTTCAAGGACAGCGGGGTGCACTGTGTGGTTAACCTCTGTTGTTGAATATAATAAAGTATGCAGCATTGTGCAGTATTTCGCCGGTGAGCGTATGATCCATGAAGGAGAGAGCATTATAAAACCATCATAAATGAAAAGAGGCTGCAGATAACAGTCCCTAAACACTGCCGCTGCTCTCCCGCTATCCATAATCACCAAAGAAACGGTGCATTACAGAGCGCCCAAACAAAATACAGCACAAACACTTGGTCATTTAACCTTGACTTAACATCTAATTCTCTCCAACAGAGGATAGATATTAGCTGTGTCATCCAGCGGAGAGGAAAGTAGAAAGAGGAATCTGTTCTTTTGTTTGAATCGAGTAATTTTGTCTTTTTTTTTCCCTGAGCATCACGCCACACCACAGGCAGACGGTTTAATCTCAAATGTACATATTCTGCCCTCATTTCCAGTTTTTAAATGTGTTATAATTTAGATTTTTACTTTGTAGTGTAATGGTGCAATCATTTCTCATACATTTATATTCTGAGTGTAATTGGCCAGATGGAAGGATTGGATGCTTTACTTTATAATTTTGGTTGATGATTTTAATGTTTAATAAAAAATCATTTAGAGTGCAGCCTTGAGTATTTCTGTTCAAACTGCTCCATTTCCATTTCTTATCGTGTGCTAAAGTTTTTCCTTGTTTGACTCAATTTCCCCTGGGAATAATTGGAAAATTAGTCTACTTCATATGTTTTGCAGTCCAATTCATTCATCTTAACCCATCAGTGATGAATAACTATTTGAACACAGGTTGCAGAAACGCAGACATTTAGGCGTGGGGTGGCTGTGCTTGAAGGAGCTCACAGATAACAGTGTTTGGTTGCTGATTGGCTGTAATTGTGCAGCAGAGCAGTGGGAGGCTGGCTTTAAAGGTGGCTGCCAGGCCAATACTCTGTGTGTGTGCTGGCGTGGCGGTGGCAGTCCAGGCTGCAGATGAATAACAGATGTCGGCTGACAGGCTGGGCCATTTGTCATTTAACTGTCTAAGCAAAATAGGCTGGAGGGTGTCACCATAAGTCAATGTCACCAGCTTGGACGGCAAGGAAGAGATCCAAACATTTCAATACTGTTTAACCCCTCTCAGCTTTGTAGCATTGTATAACAGTGTGACCTGTAGTGCCTTGCCACTGCAGACACCCACTCTTCTTCTATGATCCTGATAAATTGCCGAATGTCACTTAACTTAGAGGTCTCTTTAAATCCGAATTCACAGCGTGCTGATGGAAACTTTTAACGTATGTCTTTGGACTTGGTGTAATGGTTTAGATATTCTAGTTTCCTGTCTGTGCTTCTATATGGGCAAAAAAAGAAATCCTGACAGCTAAATTGTGATATGAAAATGGATTTTTTTTTTTTTTTTGCCTGCTACACGGGTCCGCTGTTCTCACTCTCGCTAGAATGTTTTGAAGAATATCACGGCAGTTATCTTGATTAATTTCTGATGAAGTCTGATGCTTTTTCAATTCTTCAGATTTCTGTTATTACTTTCTGTCACCACCTGTGGAGAATAAACTGTCCCCGTCTTAAAAGTGCACAGATTTTTTACCACGTTCTCAGGCCGTTGCTTTCATAACACTGAGATTTACCAGAGCCGTTTAAGCAACTGAAATGGAACTATAACTGTAAATCCAGATATTTTACTAGTGTGAAAAGCATACGCAGTTAAATTAAATAGCATTGTGTTCCATTCCTTCCCAGCCACCACCTTTAATAAACAGCTGAACTGCCTGGAGGTAGTTTAGAGCCACAGCAAAAATGCCAAATTGACCATTAATAGTCAAATATATAATAAAAAGCTCTATTGTCCCATGATGTACTGTATTACGTTTTGGTTTAATAAATGTCAAAAAGCTAATAACATATCAAAGCTGTGAAAGGCGTGCATCTCTGGGTGGTTCATTTCTTCATGTTGTCAAGGTACAGACTGTGTTCTGTGGCGAATGATGGCTGCTTTTATTACCAGACAACAGCACAACAACATCCCTCATGTTGACAGGTCTCCACATTCTCCTCAGTACTCTGGAGGCGCCGCTCGGCCATTTCTTCCAGAGCTAAACTCAAGGTCACCATCTCCACTCGCACTAAAAACCTCTCCCGGTTGTTTCGTAGCGCGCGACGAGAGTTGGACGCGATCGGCTACATTTGGATTCTGTCCTCTCTCTCACCCCTCCTCCTGGAAGGATCGCATGTTATTTTGTGTCGCCGTCATAATGCTGCCTGTGAATAACTGTGACACAATACCCACTGGAAAAAAAGAAAAGCAACAAGACATCACTGAGAGGAGCCGTGATGCAAACAGCCGAAGCCCTGTGAGATGTTGGCCCTGCGGCAACGCAAACCAACCCTCCTAAAATTCTCATGAAACTTAACCTACACTCCAACAACGAGCAATTATATCACCGCACAGACAGCTGCCAAAAAGGATATTAATAGAATTCAATTGCGGAAGAGATTGGACAGAGATCTTCTTGTATGCGTGTATTAATAAGAGGCAGCCTCTGTCCACGACGCCAACTCTAATGTGGGGTTACGAGGAGGAATGTATAGAAGCGGAAGAGGGAGAAGCATTCGCAGTTCGAGCACTGATTTGAAACTATTATCCGGGGCGACATACAATGAATAAGAGATGGAAAGAATGAGTAAGAGAGAGAGGCAGCGAGGAGGCTGAAGGAGCAAAGGAGGGTTAAAAAAACTTTAATGAGAGAGAGAAAATGAGAAGGATAGACAGACCTCAGCAGCACATCACAGCTGGGAATTGGTCGCTTCCTGAGGCTCTCAGTCTGAGGAAAATCTTTGAACCTGTTTTTCAAAACCTCCCGATTTCTTTTATTAAATTAGTCAAATTCCTACAAAAAAAAAAGAAAAGAGTTCGGAACATTGCAATAATAGCAGTGAAGTAGAGGGAACATTGTAGTCACAGAACAAAGTTAGATAAAACCCGTTGGCCTGCTTATGTATATTATGTATAGACGGCTTAACACGCATAAAAATCGAGGCTTTTTCTAAAGGGCGCACTGACTTAAATCAAAAAGTGAATCTACAGTGTGCCTGGAAACTAATAAGCGCTCTATGTAGCAATCAATGCAGCAAAAAGGAAAGTCTGAGCTGAAGCCAGACAATTTCAGCTGAGGTAGGAGACTGAGTAGTTTACGTCTTTCAGCGAGTGCAAAGAGAGGTACATACACCCATTTGCCACGATATGTCCTCAGTTTTTGTTTTGTGTTTTTAAACATCGATGTTTGAATCCATATACCGGCAAAAAAAAAATAAAAAAATATGGAGCTGTAGAGGAGGAACACAGGCTTCAGAAAGTTGCTGAACTGAAAAAAAAGGCTTGTATCTACAGCAAAATAAGTTTTCTCAAGCTCGGTCTCAAAGCGATGGAGCTGTAAAGTTTTATTTTTATGTTCAGTCAGTTTCATGTCTGAAGGCTGTGCTGTATGTTACAGGTAAACTAAATTATGAAGATCGTTTCTTTCTTTAATGAAACTTTCCACACAACCATTGAGTCTTCAGGTTCAGGCTAAGCAGTATTTACAGAGATTATAGTGAAATTAAAGATATATTACATGGCTTTTACATCAGGATGAATTTAATTTTAAGAAACGGCCAATGTTACCAGTACCTGTCAAATACTCGTTTGAGAAACAAGTGGCTGGATTGGCTGTAAGACTAACAGCATTATTTCACTTGGCAAAGTTATAAATACTAAAAAATATTTTCCTGTTTACAGAATGAGACTGTTATGTGGACCAAAATGATGAATGAGACATAAAAATACATAAAGAAATTACATACTCTTTCAATTTTGACAATTCGTAAATCAGTACATGTTAAAAAAATTAAAAAAAAATGTTTTTCCTTAGCAGATCTTAAAATGAGATCATTACAACCCCAGATTAACAAAAAAAACATAACTCTGTGTTATGTCTAAAAATGAAGTCAAATTACAGACACCATGTGTATTGTAATTTGTATTGAAACAATGACATAAAGAAGAACACGACAAAGCTCCTTTGCAACAATGTGAGAGATTAAAAAAGTCATACAAGGAAATACTTTGTATAGTTATAGTATAGTTACTGCTATTAAAGGTGGTTCTACAACCTGTAACTTTTAGCTTTTAGCAGACAGAAGAAGCACTCGGTATGCTGTTGCAGCTGATCTGCTTACAACATATTGCATGTTCAAAGATGCCCTTCTGCCTACCTGGGTCGTAACAAATAGGTTACCAGTGACAGCATGGACCAGTATGGACTATTATCCCGTAAACCTCAGAGATGGTCTTTTTAGAAAGTCCCAGCAGATTAGCAGCTTCTGAAATATTCAAACCAGCCCTTCTGGCACCAACAACCACGCTACGTTCAGTTACTAAACTCACCTTGACCATGAAGTGGCCAGTGAGTAGTTTAAAGGGCTCTTGCTCTAACCTAGATCTCTGATCGTGTTTGACAGGTTACCTTGCATATGCACCTTGTCTGTTTTCCCAGCGTACAGGTTGCTATTATTTCTGCCCACATTTTAAAAATTGTTTCCCGTGATTAAGCAGCTACAGTATCTGTGAATCCTCTGAGTCTAATTTGGCATGCGGCATTGCTCTCATTCAACAATTGTTAAATGTAGTGTTTCTTTTTGTGGCATTTGTGCTCTATTTAATTTAATCAGCACTCAGCTTGTGCATTGGGTTAATTATCATGTGTTCTGGAACTGAATCGCTTGCTTTTTACTCTGCTTATCCTTCATTAGTTAGTCCAGTTCACCATATCCGCTCTTAAAAGTTGAACTTTTCTCTCTGCCTTGACTGCAGAGAAGCCATCCACAACAGCTTTTGCTGCAGCAGCCACTTTCGCCTCACCTTGCTTGTGCTCGCTGACTTTGATATTGGAAAAGTTGTGGCAGTCTGAGAGATGCAGAACCATGTGAACAAGCTCACCCGGTGTGAGGAGACAAAGGTTGAGGGAAGCAAAGGTAAAACTAAAGCCATCATTATTTTCAACTTTGGGAAAATGATGTGCAAAGGTGCTTGCTCCTCTCTCCCCTCTCTGCTGCCTTTTTTTTTTTTTTTTTTTGGTTGGACTTAAAAAAAC
>VUQR01006504.1:1588-34952 GCA_015108515.1 Hemichromis elongatus | reverse complement strand
CCGTTCTTCCCTCTCCCCATACCCCCCACTCTGTAGCTCTCGCTCTCTCTCTCCCTGGTAGAGCAGCAGAGCAGTGGAGACCCCGCTGGCTTGCCTAGCTGAAGTAATCCCCTGTGACAGCTCAGCTCATGTTGTTATGTTGTGGGCCTATTTGAGTCTAATACTACAGCTCTGGAACAACCTAGCCCCAGTCCAGCTCTGGACTGCCTGCATGACCACTGGGCATGGCCCAGTCCGGCACCCAGCCACGCCGACAATGCCCACTATTCGCATTTACTGCACATCATCTCTGTGTTTCTGGCACAGCTCGACCCGGGCTCAGACTCCAGATATAGAGCTGCAGAGTGGAAAATAAACCAACCTTAACTCAGCTTTACCGCCGTTTTATGAAGTTTTTATGAGGTAAATAAATCGTGTACATCACAGTAAAGTTGTGTTGCGCCGATGGAAGGAGGCCAAGTACAGCATGAAGTCAATTGTGCACTGAATTTTCACAGTTTATTAAGACGGAATATAAATAACCTCAATACAAGAAGATTAGCATATCACAAATATACGCAATTTCCACAGCCTCTGGTGTAGCTCACAGCCTCCTGACCACTTCCAACTCACACTAACATTAACAGAGAGTCGAACATGTGTGATCCCTCCTCAATATTGTATTTTTATTGAACTGTTATTTGCGTGAACTGGTTTACAGCTCAGATCATTACTGACTTGGCCGTACCGTCCTGGCAATACTCGGGCGTCTGAGCAAATATCCATAAATCCCGGTGTTAATTCCAGGTCGTGGAAGAATTTTTGGCCCCTGATTCTGTCGGAGTTTCACCGAAATATATAACCTTTTATGAAAAAAACTGGGTCTGCCAAAAAGAACCATCATTTGCACCTCTAGCAGCCTAAGCTTTTCAGAAAAGTGGAGCAAAAGAAAAAATGTAAAGTCGAAGCGGTTTAGTCTCCAGAGAGAGAAGACTCATGGGGAAAGAATCTGGATGCTTTCTGGAAAAACATGACCAAAAATGTTGGACTTGCAAATTTTTCTTTAAAAATAAAGAAAGCTAAATTTTTTTTCCAATATTTCCAACTTTTAGTTCAAAATTATAAACTATAATTTTCCTAAAACCTGTATTTCATGTATGTTAATTGACAGTCAGCATAATGACCGACTGCACTCGGAGTTTTATTTAATATTTCTCCTCCGGCGTCCCACTCTATTCGTCCAAAGCCTCCTGCAAGTACAGGCTGCGTTTTCGAAGGGCCAGCCTCAACTCCAGAGAGACGGCTCGGTCCAGCAGATCATGCCCAGCACGAGGCAGCCCAGACAGGCATGTCTCAGTGAGCAGCCCTCCCGAAGGAGGCCCTGCCATATCAGGCTCCATATACCTGGCACATCACAGCATCTCCTCCCCATAGGAGGCTGGGGCTGAAGACACAGGCAGGGAGCTTCTGATTAAAAATTCATCTCTCTGTTTATTATGATTTATGCATGTTTCAGTGAGCCAGGAACGAAAAAGAGAGGAAAGGAGAACAGCTTCATTAGTGCATATTGTGTGTATGTGTGCGGGTACCATGCCTGTGCGTGTTTGTACACTGTGCATATGTGTGGATGTGTGTGTGGCTAGCTGGCAGGTGGGGGATAGTTAAAATTATGGATTGTACGTGAGCTTCATTAGAATGTTTGGCATACAGGGCAAAATCGTCTGTCTTCACAAAACACCTGCATTTCACTGAAAAACAACAACAATTGAAATCCTAAATTACCCGGCGTGCACGGGCCATCGGCATTAAAATGCAGCAGACACTTTTGCTAACTTCTAACTTAATTACCCATTTCCGCCTCTGTTGTTTACCATTCGGATCGGCCTCTCATTGCACTTTGTCTCAGCCAAAAGCGATGGCGAGCGCGCGACGGTGACAAATATTGACACGTGGCGAGCTCGTCAACAAAAAAGTGGTGACTAAGAGCGCGAAACGGGCCACGGAAAATACCTGGCACTCTCACATATAATGATCTCATGGATTTTTTTTTTTCCCCCTCAACATCCAACATATGCTGCATCCACTCATGTTGCTCATGTTTATTGGTCTGAAAGCTGAATGCATAAAGAGCATAACAACCAAAAGCCTAAAAGGAGCACAGAGCGGTGAATGGAGTGATGCATTCAAATTACAATGCATAAACGTTGACAATGATGACTGATGATTTGTTATTTACATGGCTAATAGCTCACACTTCTGCAGGCATTCAGTTACTAAAGCTGTGCGAGGAAGCATTTGTACATTAAAGA
The DNA here is from genome assembly GCA_015108515.1 of Hemichromis elongatus. Classification (NCBI taxonomy): domain Eukaryota; kingdom Metazoa; phylum Chordata; class Actinopteri; order Cichliformes; family Cichlidae; genus Hemichromis; species Hemichromis elongatus. Next base: position 32,664 of record VUQR01006504.1, on the reverse strand, counting down.
AGGGAAAAACAACTTTGCTATGAGCTTAAATTTAAATATAGACCGCTACAGTCCCGTTCTGAATGAATGAAATTAAAATATTTATTTTTTCTGATAATAATTCATATCGTATCAGTTACAGTATTAGGGTTGCATTAGCAAAATGTATCCTTTCCCTTCTCTTTCATAGACTTACCACTGTTAACTGGCATAGCATCCTATGTACCTTGACTAATTGTCTTTCATAGCATGTCCAGTGTGTCAGGTGACATGATGCCAAGTGATGCACTCGGTGCATTGTGTACTTTCGCCTCATTCTTCACATGGTGTAGGTTAGTAAACACAAGTGATTTCCAATTGCTGATGTCAAACTGTTGACTCTGCAATCCAAGAATGAGTTTCCTTCTTCTACCCCGGCTGCCGTGTGGTTTCCATAACCTGCCAGCGGTCTAATCAGTCGTGCTGAATCTAGAAGTCCTAACCCAAAACACCGCTTTCAAATGGCCAGTGTTACCAGTTGGCTACACTCCAAAAGACATTACACCAGTAGGCGGTTTCTTCCACCAGTTTATTAGCCAATTATCACCTCGGCATGGTTGTGCCTCCTAGTTAATCACAAGTAATAGGCAAAGTCAGCATTTTTGGACAGGACTACCTGTCATAAGGTCACTCACATGTTGTAAAGATCTTATTTATAGGTTACCGAAAGAATTTTCACAAATGAACTCTGGATAATGTTTGGAGATGCTGGGAAATAGTCTAAAGTTGCCCTTTTTCTGTAGCATAGACCAGTGGATATCCTGCATCAGACTCATTCATCCATCCTCTTGTGCTTATGCATGTCAGGGTTGTGGACTGAGTACCAGGAGAGAACCCGGACCAGACCGGACACAACATGCAAAGTCCACACAGAAAGGCCGTGGGCAGATGGTGGACTTGAGCCCAGGACCTGCTCACTGTGAGGTAAAAGTGCTAACCACTGCACAGCATAACCAACACACAAGTGAATTGATTTCCGTGTGCCGGCTGAATATATTTGCCGTGTTTCTTGTTTTTTTTTTTCAGTCTTGCACTTTGTAGTCGGTCCCAACAGTTGCGCACAGTGACGGCAGTGCAGATTATGACTTGTTTTGATGAAAATGACGGTAACTCATCCAATTTAATAACTTGGGAAGAGGCGTCATGTTTTCACAACATTTCTGTTACGAGTAATTGATTTGGAAAGCTCTTAATCGGAAAGTATCTCTTTGACAGAAGTCAAAAACTCATCGTCATCGACATGCAAAAAAACAGAAATATGACTCAGCTCCCTGGTATTTATTTTGGTTTATTATAACGTCTGGTTCCTTACTGCGTCTGAACAGTCAATGGAGTTCTGAGGCAACAACAACAGCAAAGTGAGCATCCAACTGGTCTGATAAATGAGAAGCTGCACATTCATTGTTTGAATCATCCTGTAAGTTGCCAGGTTGTAGTTAACATTGTAGTGAATGGACAGAATGTTGCTGGACCTGGTCCTAAAATATGGGAAAATCAGGAGTTGTCAGATGTTCAGTGTCTGATTCAACATGTTTGTCCTCAGATGCACTTTTGTCAAGTAGAGTTCAGGCTGCCGTGGATGTGTAAAAATGGCCTGAGTAAAAAAAAAGAAGAAAAACTCTGCTGGAGATTTTACATGCACACAGGACTCCTACAGAACGCTGTGATCAGAATGGCTGATGATGCACTTTTTTGGACTACAAGCAGGTACACAAGGGTGCCTACCAGCCATATCTATAGGAGTGATAAATAGGCTGTGAACTTTCTAAGCTGGTGGCCAATTGCAAGCGAATCTGCTGAATAAGACACCAAAACCTGTTAAATGTATAAAAAAAATCCAGCATATTAGGGAAAAAACAAACTTCAGCAGGTCTTTAACCTCTCAGGCTGCTAGAGAAGCACTCAGGAGGGCTCAGTTGCCTTTAGCCACATGCTAAACAACATATACCACAAACCTTAACGATCTAAACTCTTTACGCTATCCCCAAGCAGCGACCTTGTAGAGGTTGAGAGGTTAAAAACAGCATTCATTTAAATTCTAATTCCATCTAGCTGCCTTTTAATTGGCATTATCTACAAGCTTCCTTACATTTATTTACCCTAACGAGGATCTCTCTGAAGGCCCGCATCTCTCCGTGCTTGCTGCTGGAAGCCTGCTCTCCGCATGTGCGTCTGTGTTTAAGGGCTACTGCTGGAGAGCATAGAACATTTGGCGGTGTACAGGAGCATCAGAAGCTAAGGGTTACGGGGAACCCCCCCATCTCACAGTATGTCAAATTTAGCCTGAAATTAAAAGCATGGCTTTTTTTGTTTTTGCAACATCATGACATCATTCCTTATGAATACAAGCATCTTGTTTGTGTCATTCAAAGCAAACGCACGCTTTGGCGCTGACGTCGCAGTAACTTGAGGCCCGGTTGAACCGAGCAGCCTCTGTCTCTTTTAAATTGTGTTTACGATTTAATGACCTATTTGTGTTTGTTGTTTCTGCCGCGCGCCTGCCTCCACTCGCTCTCTCCCATCTCTCTCTCTCTCTCTCACTTTGTGTCTCTCACTCCCTAACACGCTCTGACAGCAAAAGGTCAATGCCCATTGGCTACATGGGGGGCACTGAGTGATGTAAGGGGGGTTGTCATGGTAACGTGCAGGGCACGGTGCAGCGGCAAGGATGCATTTCGGTGCCAAAAACCCAAGCCCGGGAACCTGAGCGAGGATCAAAAGACTCGAGAGCTCCACTCGCAGGGCAGAAGTGCACGGGGCCGGGTTTGGACCCGGGCCAGACGCGACGCTGTTTTAACCGTTTAGCTGTTCACTAGCCCGGTGAATGGGAGGGGTCGGACTTGGCCCGTCATGACAGCGAAGCAGATCTGCATGCAAGAGACAGACAGCGAGGCCCAAAGACAGTCAGTTTTGAGCAGCTCTGGTATGTCTGTGAGCCTGCATTCTGCTGAGCTTGGCTTCACATTAATAAAAGAGGGATTACCAAAGTCTGCAGGCTCCTCTTAGGCCCCTCTCCAGCCGAGAGCTGAGCGAGGTTCGTTCGCTCAGCCCCTCTGCCTCCTTCCCGCCATCCTTCGCTCCCTTATTTCACCCTCCTCGGCATGCTGCTCACGTTCCTCCCATTCAAAAAAGAAAAAAAAAAGAAAAGAAAAAAAAAACACTCTCATGTGCCTTTCCTCCTGTCTGTCTCCATCCCATTTCTCTCCACTCACAAGTACAGGAGGGGGGGAAAATGCACCAAAACACAGATAAATTATTTAGATTTTTTTTCCCCAAAGAGAAAGAGGAGGAAAAAAATGCTTGACTCTGCAGTTCGAAAGAAAAGGGAAATAGGAGAGGAGGAGGGGTGAGGAAATAAAAATTGCATTAGATACAAGATTCTGCAATCAGCCCTGCGATATGAAGAATTAATCTTATCTTACGCCGGCACACACGGCCAAGTAGGAGAGAGCCTCCAAAGACTTGGAGATGACAACGGGACAAATTCGCCTTTCCATTACGCTGCCATTCATCCATTGTGACGGCAGACACCTCGCGATAAGCGGATGTATTGTTGCCACTGACAATGTCATTATGGGACAGTAAACAAGCGATGCAGTTGAGGGTCGGGATGAACCGGGTGGGGCAAGAAGGTCACCAAGACAATCTGGAATGAAAGGATGCGAGACCCCGCGGGAGAGATAAGACTCCTCTTCGTCATCTTCTTCTTCTTCATCTATCTCTTTTCTCTCGCGCTGCAAAGCCAAGGACGGGCATATGCTTAGAACAAAGCCCCGGCACTGCCAGCGTAATCAACTCCTCTGTACTCCAGCAGCAGCAACACAATCTCCCCTGGAGGTCATCCACAGGAAGAGGCTTAGAAGGCAAAATGGCTGAGGGATCACGGGCTATAAGGATGGGAAAATAGGGTGACAATCACCCGACCTCCCACCTCCACATTCCTCTACAAAACACGTACAAATGTGATGCCACAGCGTGACTGATGCCACAGCGTCGTGGAGCTTATTTTTGGAATCTTTGACAACCGTCTGCAAATGACTTTAACTCGGTGTTTCTAAAACTGTAGGGTGGGCCCCCTTGGCGGAACACAGTGGCACTGCAGGAGGGCGCGAGTGGCTGGGAGAAAAACGTGCAGTGAAACTAAGGAGAATGAACACGGTTAATTAAGTTAAGGGGAACAAAGGTAGAAGAGTTTACCTCGCGTTTTACAGATTTGGGGAATGAAAAGGAGAAGGCATTCGTGTGCCGCAAAGTCGACCGTGCTTCGAAGAAATTTTCCAACGCTGAGGCAAGGCACTTTTTTTGGGCCACGCGCTGGTCTAAAGAAAACAAGGGCAAGCCCAAGTGAAATCCTCAGATCGGGATTTTTCTCCCTTGCAGATGTGCACAACGACAGCTGCGGATGCCACGAAGCCACACAGTAGCTGTTATTACACAATTTTGTAGCTTGCTTTGAGTGTGAAGCAATCATACAGTAATTGGTCTTCATGAAAAAGTCTAAAGCTGAAGTTGGAATTAAAAGCCTTTGATAAAACTTGTAGTTATGGTTTCCCTACGTGTTTCTTGGCATTTTCACTAATATTGCCGTGTCTTCACCCTACAGTGTCTTGGGTTGAGTGTTGCTCTGAATTCAAGCTACAATTATGAGACTGAACTGCACTGCGTGAACTAAATCTATCCTCGGTTGCTTTACAGTTAATTAACTTAGATCTTAGCAAGCAACACTTTTAAATGACTCCTTTTCTTACATGAGTAGAGAGGAAAACACTGATGGCGCTAGCCCCCAGCCTCCCGGTAGACCACCGTATAGTGGTCTATAAGTTTGAAAATCCTACTTGAAAACCTGAACTCTGAACTTGAACTTGAGGTCAAGATCATCGATATTGGAACTTGTCTGACATTTTTAGGAGCTGCACCTATGGTATAAATGTGAAAAGGCTAAGTCGCCTGTTCCCAAAGTTGGGTGTCCACGCTGCCCCATGGTTTTACGCCTGAGGAGTAAAAACTAAAGTTCTCCGTCTAACCTTTTTAGGTCTTTTACTTACAGTACAGATTGTTGCTGCGAATTGAGCCTTGCGTGCACACTTACACGTCGAGAATACAAAAAAAAAAAGAAAATCAGGCTTAAACAGAACCTCACATTCACTGGGGCGTCTTCATATACACGCAGCGATGTAACTGAAGTCTCCACCATCGGCATATGAACAGGATTGTTTATGGTTTAAACAGGTTTTCACCGTGTTTCACAAAGATCATACAAAACACTAAAGATGAAAAGACACAGCACTTACTTATTCGAGGTGTGTGGCTGCGCAGTGCCTGCATTATTTACACATCTTGCCTGGTGACTGACAAAGAATCCAAAAGAATGCAGTCTTGATGCCGCCTTTTACCGCAGTTGTTAACAGTTCCCCTTCTCCCACTTTACCCCTCCTGTGGCGCTGTTAGCACCTACAGCACAGTCTGCAGCCCTCTGTCTAAATCGAGGCTCGCTCTAAAGCAACTCTGAGGAATCCTTCTTAAGACTCCAATGCAGTTAATGACTTTCAGTACATATAAAAATGCACCAATTCAACTTCTTACCTCACAGCATGACTTGAAGTATCTACTTAATACCAGTCCTTTAGAAATACTCACTTGGAGGCATAAATATCAAATAGGAAGGACCTGAAAACTACACTAAAGAACATTGATTGTTTCAATTAAAAACAACATTACACAAATTCTTTTGTGATTCAAAGTTTTTCCCAGAAGGCCGAGAGAATCCTGCAGTTTCATAATGACAAAAGCTGCGTTATATCCATCATCAGAGCTGACGGAGGTTTACATTCTCCTCATATGCACTAATGCCAAGCAGGTTAGCTGAGCATGGAGGTGGCAGGAGTGGTCCTGTTCCATTTGCAGACATTAGCACAGAGAGATTAATTTGTCCCCTTCCATTAGGCGGGAAAGCAGCCGTCATGGCTGTTCAATTATCCCTTAACAAAACGAGAAATAGACAAACACAGCAGCCTTTTTAAATAATAAGCACCATGCAAGTGCATGCGTTGCATCATATGGATGCATATGTGTGTGGGGGTATTGTTTGCATCTAGAAGCTGGAAGGAGTGCAAAGGGTCAGGTGTGTTTTCCACAGCGGCTGACGGCTAATTACCGGCAAAGTCTGCAATTTCTACGCCTAATATTCAGCTATTCAGCGCTGAAACAGAGCAAAAGAGACGACATGAGAGGGGGGAAAAAAAGAGGGATAAAGAGAGGAAGACGGATAAAGGTTGTTGTTTTGTTTAGACTTGCTGTCTTCCTGCCGCTCTCTCCTCCTTTGTGAAGATTTCGACTTCATTAGAATTATAATGAACGTCGGCGAGGCTTGCTGAAATATTTTTGGCTCCTTGAAAATAAATGAATACACAAGAAAATCAATTCAAATCTGCCCATTATGCCTGTTTTCTGGGTCGTATAAAACATGCATAATGGGCCACAGTATAAGTCGCACGGCGCTGTATGTTGCGGGAGGCCGTGATAATAAGCTAACATTAGAGGATCATTTGTCATCATTTCCCAGAATCGTTACTTATTCCAGAATCAATTTCATCTGCGCGGCGACACTGACGAGCTCATGACGGCGTATTGACGGACTAAGACGCACATCGGGACGTTACGGTGGCGGAGCCAACCGCACGGCGGAGTCATGTGGAATACTGGTGTGTTTTTTATGCTTGTGTGTGTGTGTGCGTGCGTGCGTGTGTGTGCTTGTGTGTTTCGCTGTCGTGCTCCGCCGGTGTGATGATGTTGCTGTGTAGTGAGACTCGCTAATTGGCTCACCTGTCTCTCAGCCATCTGGAGCCTCTCAAAAAAGAGGGAAAAAAAAAAGTCACACTGAGTTCCCCCAACATCACACACACACACACACACACACACACACACACACACTGCTGTGTAATGAGATGATCTCCCAATGAAAAACATGCAAGACACAAGAGCTTTACAAATGGCCGGCAAAACAACAGCTGTAATACGACAGGCAGATATTTGTTCCACTAATCACTTAGGGGATTGTCAAATGCGACCGAATGGAGGCCAAGAGCGTCTTATGATATTAGGCTCTGCTATCGGAACACCACAACACTAACATGCATGCACGTTGTGAACGAGTGTGCAGTCCATCATCCCTCGCCTTGGCCCTCGCACCTTGACAGCTGTCAGTGATTTTGACACGTGAGGTTACAGAATAAAGAGATTACACTGACCGCTGGAGAAAAGGAGTGCTTCATGCAGACACATCCGAGGGCATGGGCTACGCATCAAGTAAACAGTAGCGGATTGTACAAGCTTTTGGATTAAAGACTTAAGCCTATTTAAATTTTAAAAAAAATAACATTTTCATATGTAGTACTAGTGTTAGGGCAACAAAACTGACTTTTCAACATTTTCACAGGAGACATTTCATAAGCTTGTGTTTTGACCAACCCCTGTCCATATGGTGATATGAGCCTTGAGGGTTTGCCCAGTGTGCAATTTTTAAAGCTTTTTTTTCCCCAGTAAATTAGCAGAAACATCCATGGTATCAGTACACGTTTCAGTTACTCTATGTCACGGGCATTTCATTTCATTCCTGAAACTATGACACTGATGCTCAAAGTTAATCCTAAAAAAAAATTTGTGCTGAACAGAAGACTAGAAGGCAGTTTTGTTAGCCTTTAAATAAATGTCATCATCATCATAGGGTGTAAATGAGACTTTGTATGGATGAACCCTCCTGACCTCCAATTTTTTGTTAGACTGCAAGAGCTACTAGTGGAATAAGAAGAACTTCTCCTTTTTGTTATCCGCCTTGGTGTGTGTTCACTGGATTTTAGAGCGAGGCCACATAAAATCCAGTGCATGGTTAAGTTTAAGAAGCTAAAACAAACTTGGCTAAGATTTCGAGCAATGCACAAAGTTTTTGGGTACCCAACCTCAGATTTCACACCATTTGGTTATATTAATAAGCTTATTACAGAGCAGGCGTCTACCAGCACTGACTCTGGAATAGGTTCAAAGTTTTACATTTGTGAATTAGAAACCATGACTCTGGAGCTCTAAGGAGCTTTATTCAGTTCAAGGGCAGCTAGAAGTGAGCAGCTAATGACTGAAATACTTCCTCACAAGCCAATGACCAAAAACAGAAAAAATCAACAATTGATTATTGCACTAACAGAAGACTGACTCCAATTCAAGGTGATTATATTGTCAGCACTACAAGATAGGGTTCGCTTCCAGTCTGGTAGACTTAAAATTGTCATGTTATGGAGAACTGATCCCTTAATAGGTTTATCTATGTGAGCAGATTATTAGAAGAAATGGTGCTACCTGGCACGTACACATCCAAACAGATAACAAGGTGCTAACAATCATGGGAGCAGTGTCTCCCATCTTCCTCGATATCCCCTGATCCCTTTTCATTTGTGATTTCAGGAAGTCCATTACTATTGCAGACGGGTCGTGCGCCTGCACCACAATCAATACTCTTCCATTAAGGTGATGAACGGTCCGTTTCCCCAACCTTCTGCAGTCCAGAATAATTCGCAGGAACCACTGATCCGAATCAGTCAATGTGGGCATGACAGCCCAACACCCCGGCAAAGGGAAAGAGAACAACTGACCTGGGAAGTCGGAGCAAGTTCTCAGTTTCCACATGTGGCCTACACCCCTTTTTTTCCCATCGACCTAAACCTTGAAGCAGTCAACTTAAGCACAGACAAGGATTTCTCAAACTTTGGTCAAATACGGAATTTTTATCAGTGGTGTCAATGCTTGACCTCTTAAACTGTGTTTAAAACAAAGAGCCTGGCACATAAGTTGATGACTTTAATTGTGGGTGTTTTCCCAAAATAAGTTGGGAGGTAGCATCCGCCACACCTTTGCAGTGCCGTTTTTGTACAATGTGAATACTTATAACCACAAGCGACATTATTCTGAAGACGTTAAGTGGCTTAAATGTTCTTTTTGTAAAAAGTAATATGTCATAACGGCAAGAAAAGAAAAACCCTAGGAAGTGTCATTTTCACCCGATTTCTGGCATCAGAGGTTTGGTATTATAACTGACTTGGCACCTGTGGGATTTAAAAGGTAATGCAGTGCCAAGAAAACACATTTCCCCACATGCTCTAAAAATATTTGCATCAGCACTGACAAAAACACTCGCTGTTCTTTAATTCATAAGAGATATGCTGAGTCACCCTTCAGGAAGCAGGAATTAACTTTTCCCGAGATGGACATATTGTGAAAACCTTGGCAAAGACAGCACCATGTTAATTTAATAAAGTCTGTGTTGTTAGCTTACTACAGAAACTGTTTTCCTTCAATTTAACAGCTGACATGTTGTACTATCTTTTGGTAATCCGAAAAGAAATACAGAGTGGCAAAGCAATTACTGCGAGACTGACAGGTTTGCAGCTGAGCATTCAGCTCAGCTAACATAGCAAATTCTGTAAAATGCTCAGACAGCGTTCAAATCTGTCAGCGACACAGACAGACTGAAGAAGGCTGCTCTACATTACTGAATGAATCCGATAGAGTAAGTGCTACGTCAATGAAATCAGGTCTTACCGATTATAAATATAAATCATCTAATTGAAAAGAGGCAAAAATAAAGAAGGAGTGCAGTCATCAGTTTGACATGTTTACTATCCACAACTACTGAGCTTGTGAAAACAGACGGGTGGTCATTTGTGAAAAATAGCAAGAGAACAACAAAGTTTTTGAGGTCGAAATATCCTGCAGGGCTTCAAAGCCAAAACCGAAGTGCATTAAACTTGCACTCTTTCTAATAACCATCAGGGGGCGACTCCTCTGGTTGTTAAAAAGACTTCACGTTTTATATGAGAAAACATCCCTCTTGATGCATGACCTCATTGAATGTATTCCTAAAGAATTTATAGTGTCAATCACTAGTTTTATTAATATTTAATACAGCACCATGTTCAAACTTTAAAGATCAGCTCCATTTAATGCAGAATGATTTTGGCCATGGCTACCTTCACATCAAGTCCCTGCCGTGGGAGTGCAGTGTCCTTGCTTTTCCAGTCCGATCTACCCCCTTACCTCTCACGTGTGGTTTCAAAACGCCAAGATGAAAGTAGCTAGCGAGTCAACGCTGAGGATCAAATATGGATTTCACAAGGTAGCGGTTGATGTTGGTGGCCGGTATATTTAGTGTTTTTTTTTCCCTAATATTTTATTTATTCTAAAACTAGATTTCTCTGAGGGTAGGTTTATTTTCATTTTAGCTGGTGAGAGTTCAAAAAAGTGCCAAGCTTTGATCAAAATAAAATTAATTTAGGAAAAAATGGCCACGCAACACGCAAATATGTGTTTTTCTGTGACTTACGTGACTATGACTTAAAATCAAAGGACTCGATTCATGAACAGCTCAATGAAAATAATATTCTTGTATTCATTATTGTAATTATGCATTAGAATCACCAACACCATCTACAGTGTTTATCCTTGAGCCACAAATCGCTGATGTCATAGTCACACAATTTCTGTGTCGGTCCACATTATTCATTATTCTTAAGGGCTCGAAATGAAGGCAGCTGGACTTCTTTTTCGTTCAAAAAATAATAAATGGACCTGTCAAAATAAGTATTAGTTGTAACAGGTATAGGTGTAACTAATTAAAAACTTTTCTATCTATTAATGCTCATGAACTTTGACACTTTAGCGTCACATTTTCATTGCAGTGATAACATGTTTTTGTTGCTGTTGCCTGTATGACTTACTTACTTTTGCAGCTAGAGTAGTATCCCTAACAGGAATGAAAAATAAAGATCCAGATGGTTTTGTTTTTTCCTGCCAGCCTGTTGCTTCATCATTGTCTAATCTTCTTCCTTTTTTACTCCCTCTCTCTCCATCAGTAATGCCTTCTTGTCCACTACGTTCCCCACAGCAGGATCTTCTCAGCATACTCTGAGCTCTGGTGAATGTTGAAATGGACAGCATTGCAGAACTACAGCAAATTTGTCTTTACAATAAATTAATAAGTGAATAAATGAACAAACATAGTACATTCCCATACCAGGTAGCACATTGATCCAGCAGTTAGCACTGTTACCTCACAACAAGAAACTACTGGGTTCAAATCCACAATCTAGCTGAGTGGAGTTTGCATGTTCTCTGGGTTTCTCTCCCAATGTCAGAGACGTACGTGTTTTACGATAGCTGGGCTTAAAGACCCCTAAAAAGGCAGAGAGTTTAAAAACAAGACGAATGGATAAATGGCATGTCCATATTCATTTCCACCTGCTTTTTGTCAGAGACACTTTTTGTAAATAAAGAGTTGTGTGCCACTCTGGAATGTTCGATTCTAGACCCCTGAACTTTTGTGACTAATAAAAGTTACAAAATTGGGCAGAAATGCGGTTTGAGCTTTATGCTAACTTAATTCTAGCATTCAATGCTTCAGCATTCAGTGCCTTTTAAATTCCTACATCAAACAAGGAAACCAGTTCAACTGATATAACTAAGCTTTCTATGTTCCCCCATATGTCCTATTTGTGGAACTTATTCTGAGGTCAGTAACTGCTGCTATTCAACAGAATATATAACATATGCTAATTAGCCAAGGTTCGCCAAGGGTTTTGAAATAAAAAAAAGGCTCACAAAAGATTTCTTTTTTTTAAAAGGAGAAAAAAAGTTTCCTGGTTTTATTTGACAAATGATTTAAAAAGTGGATCCATTACACAAAATGTACTCTAGGTTAACACTTAAGGTTGAACTTACTCATGTGGCCCGCAGTCTTATAAAGTAAAGGTGTCACGGCAGGAGGTATGTCATATATTACACCTGACAAAGGTGAAGGACCAATAGCTTGCTTGCCTGTGACCCTGAATGAAAGCTGTTTTTCTTTTCTCCCAAGATGGATTCCCAGAAGTAAAGTCACCTTTCAAACAACAAGCAACAATGGACCCACAAGCAGCAAAATTACTTTCTGTCAAAAATGAAAACCTCAGTCTGGAAAACGTCCTTCAGCCACCCCCCAACACAAAGGCTGCAACACTCCACTGCTGTTCTCGGTAGAATATGGTAAGTGTTCGTGGATAACAATCAGCAGTTACGCCTCCACACTTGTCCTCTGTCTGTTACTGTCCAGAAAGGTACTTAGAATTCAGCAGCTATGAGGCACTTCATTGCATCGTGTAGTTTCCTAACAAAACTGGTGCAACTCATGGTATTCTGTAACTGATAAGCAGACCTGATATCTCACCAGCAAAGACAATAACAAGCCTGCTGTGTGTGTGTGTGCGTGTGTGTGTGTGTGTGTGTGTGTGTGTGTGTGTGTGTGTGTGTGTGTGTGTGTGCGCGTTAGCGGCTAACAAGCCACTGGCATCTAGCTGTGTTCATTATGTAGCTTAATCCTGTAGTCTGCTGGTACCCATGATGGATGTTATGACCCAGTGATAAAATAGCTTGGCTTCAGTTGCTGTGCCTGTAAAAGAGTCTGTTGGTTCTTACAGTCACACTGTCACTGCCCTTTTCTGATTACACTTGATGAAGGACCTCACTGAACATTTTAAGGATGATGAATCTGATGTGTCCATTCATCTATCCTACGTGACATTTCAGCCACTTTATCCCAGATTGCTGCGGGGTGCAGCAGTCATCAGTCTCAATCGATGATTCCTTTGGATTTTGGTCTCTTAGCACAGTTGGGTTAATGCTTTTGGTCTGTGGCAAGATGCCTCACAAATGAAGAGAATGTGCTGTATGGGTTACATACGGCACCTATGGTGACTACTGGGCTACTTATCTCAGAATCCCGTCTGAGATTTGATATTTATGATATCTTGATGTGTTACAAAGGTCTTGGAAAGGTTAAGGCTGTTATCTATCAATCATCACTTAACTTGAGAGGACAGAGGGGGTGGCTGTATCTGATATAATGCAATGAATATGAGCATAAATATCAAAAGCATTTAGGAAGAATTCATACTTCAAGCCTTCATTTGGATGAAAAGGCACAAACTCAAGCAAAAAAGAGGAAACAGAATCTAGAAGTATTACAAAGGAGCTATTAACAGAGGGTTTTTTTTTAAAGGCTTCTACTGATAACTATAATGTAATTCCTCTAATACTGAAGAAATATTTATATCCTCAGGCTAATTCTGAAACCTTACAACCCCTGAACCATTAATCAGTTACGCCCTGTACTGCGTTTATGAGTTTTCTCAGATCAATGATGAGACATTTTTATGCCAGTGAAACAAATGGATGAATGAGAAAGTAGTGATACAGGTTATACATCAAGCATGGTTTTTGGAGCTGTTGTACCAGTCAAGATAAATAAGATTCACCAGAGACAGAAGGCTCTAAAGGCGGCATCTCTTTTGTATTGTAGGTAAATGGTAAATGGCGTGTATTTATATAGCGCTTTACTAGTACCTAAGGACCCCAAAGCGCTTTACATTACAGTCATCCACCCATTCACACACACATTCACACACTGGTGATGGCAAGCTACATTGCAGCCACAGCTGCCCTGGGGCGCTCTGACAGAGGCGAGGCTGCCGGACACTAGCGCCACCGGTCCCTCTGAGGTGTCGATGAACATTACCCCACCACGCATGGCTTCATTTTAGGACTCAACTAAGATATCAAAATATCCGTATCCAAATAAAAGAGAAGTAAAAGGTACAACCCCCCACCCCCATTGATCAAAATGTGTCTTTTTGTTGTTGCTCATATTTTGCTTGTAGGCCGTCTTCACATCAGTGCTGATTTAAAGTGGTGAACTGTGCCTACATGTTGATGATTTTCTTTTATATTTACAGCCATACTGCCCTCTTCTGACTTCACATGGGTAGTGTGATCATTACATTCAGCATCCAGGACATAACAGTGGAGTAAGTGATCTCCTGTGCACCTTCACTGACATGGGTGTAGATCTGTTGAATCACTGTACATGCACTTTTTTTTTTAATAGTTTTAAGGGTGAAGAAAATGGAGCTAAACTTAGCCGTGTTAAAGAATTAAATGTTAAGAGGTTAGCAAGACTTTGAAAATTTTGCTTAACAGTGGGAATGACAGTTTAATACACTTTCCCAAGACTTTCTTACATCACCATGTTTAATTCTGGGCCTTGAATTGTAAGCAAAGACCCTTACACCCATAGTGTGAGGAGCAGATACTTAATATTGTAACAATTTTTTGTTGTTTTGCCTCCACTAAAAGTGGAATTTAAATCAAACAGCCAGTGCAGACTTTCAGCTTTAATTAAATGGGTTTTTGAAAAAAGCATCAAGTGTTTAGGAATTGCAGCATTTATTTCATAGCCTATGTACAGAGGCTGAAAGTTAACTTGACATTTCACTGACAAGTAGTTTAATGACCAGGTTAGATCTGTGACCTGTAAGACAAACACAGCAAATATGATATCTCAAGTTGATTCAAAGTGCTGATTTAGTATTTTAAAGGTTTTCACTGTCATTGTAAACATGAAGGCTGTATTAAATCCAATTTTATTTAAATAGCAACAAATCACAACAGTTGCCTCAAAGCACGTTATATTATAAGGTAAGACCCTACAATAATACAGCAATCAAATGATCCTCTCTGAGTAATCCCTTGGTGACAGTGGAAAAAAAACAACCTCCCTTTTAACAGGAAGAAACCTCTAGCAGAACCAGGCTCAGGGAGGGCTATTCATCTACTGCGACAAGATCGAGGGTAATGGAAGGAAGACAGAACAGATCAGGCAATGAAAACCATTTAGGTTTTGCTGATGCGTTCAGAGACGAGCAGAAATGGTGTCTCCAAACTAATTGCCAGCTGTACAGAAAGATGTAAAACTGATACAGGTTTTTTATCAAACTGAGTAAAGGTGTGTTTTACACTGCATGCTATCAACTTTAACTTTAGATTAGTTCATACTGCACATAGGATGAGACTGCCATGGTAAAGTGGAGACTGCTCCAGGACCGACACAGCTGGATTTGACTGTTAACACAACTTCGGCTCTTCACGAGCATCTGCACAGACAGCATGCTAACGCTAAGCTATCCAAGAACCCAGAGTGATGTTGAAGCTGAGTAAACGCTGACCCCCAGCACAGCGATAAAGTGAGCTGCCATTTGTGGTGAAGCTGATGAGCAGTCAGGCTGCAGCCTGTTTCCACCTGTTCATGTTTCTACAGTAGAATCACTGATGAATGCTTTAAAGTTTGTGCTGTTGGCTTTGTGTTCATACCTAAATACTAAGGAAAAGATCATGTAGGACACACTGTTTATTGGTAATTATGAGACAGCGTGTTTCAGATTGTTTTCAGATTTTTAACATGAAAGCAACGAAAAGTAAGTAGTATAACGAATGCCTTTCTCCTAGGTGTGTAATTAAGTAACGTACTGCAGTGTTCCGTGTAACATGTGTAGTAACTTTTTGATCTTACTTTTGAGTAATAACCCTAACACATATCACAAAAAAAGGAGAAATACCTTCAATATGCTCAAACCTTTGACTACGCAGCATGTTATTAATTTGTATGAATGTAATGTCTTTGATATGCTGGTGACTCTCAAAGTGGAGCCAATCAGAATCGATAAAGGAATTGATAAGGTCTAGAATCGATAAGGGATATCAATAATGGAATCTGAATCGCTAAATTCTTATCAATTCCAATGCCTGCTCGCAAACATATGAACGCTTACTTCTTGTAGCTTGTGTCTACTTTGATTTGTGCTGTTCTTTTTTGTAGCTTGAGTGTTTTCCATACATGTAAAGCAGGGGTGGCCAACTCCAGGCCTCGAGGGCTGGTGTCCTGCAGGTTTTAGATCTCAGCCTGGGCCAACACACCTAAATCAAATGATTAGTTCATTACCAGGCCTCTGGACAACTTCAAGAAATTTTGAGGAGGTAATTTAGCCATTTAAATCAGCCGTGTTGGATCAAGAACATCTAAAACCTGCAGGCCACCAGCTCTTGAGGCCTGGAGTTGGCCACCCCTTCTTTACATGTATGGAAAACACCCGAGCTACAAAAAAAAAACCAAAACACAAAATCAAAGTAGACAAGCTACAAGAAGTAAGCGTTCATATGTTTGCGAGCAGGCATTGGAATTGATAAGAACTCCAGGCCTGCTTCCCCACCCCTAACGTAAAGTATTTTAGGCACACATGTAGTAAAACCATTATTTCTGCACGTGCATTAAAATCAACAAAACTTTAAAAGGACAACACAGAGCAGTGATCTTTAAAATAGATTTTATTTATCATTTTGTAATTCAACAGCTTACGATACACGGCTGACAGGACTAAGACATTTCAATGAATTTTGGCCCTAAAGGTTGAAGAACACGAAGAACAGACATGGTTAGATACACAGACAGATATGATAGAAGGTACCAGAAGAACTGTGCTCTCTTTTCTTTCCATTTTTTTTCTTTTTACTTGTGCTTTCCTCCCCTCCACTCCACTCATGAAACAATTCACATTGGCATAGCAACAACAAAGCAATGTCCTTCAGCCAGAACACTGAAAAGACATGATTTACTTTTCTTCTTTTGTTAAGTTTTTTTTTTAATGGAAGTTTGACATATTATTGTAATTATATATTTATACATTGTGTTGCTTATATAAACACTCGTGATCTCTTTAAAGTGCTGTGTCATGACATTATGCTTTTATGACCAGTAGTAAGAAATACAAGAGGTAATGTTTTGTAATCCACAGAGAAAGAAATGCGAAATGCGCAAATGTTTTTGTCTTTTCACTACAGTGGAGCAATCGTCCTGCAAACCTTTGCCTAGCTAATGTTCATCAACATCAGTGACTTTCTGCACAGCCGCCAGCAGTGGAAAGCGATGGTAAGCAGTCAAGTTTCATCTTCCTGTTCATTTATTTATTATTTAGAAATAATTATTAAGAATTCAGTTTTGTGGAGAAACAATCAAAATCAAACAATAGATTGACCCATTTCTGAAACATATGCCCTGTAAATTGCCTATATTTCCACACAAAACAACATTACACGCAAGAATAAAAACTGTGAATTCCTGATGCTGATTCCATCGTGGTTGCTGAGTAATTTTGGTGTTTTGATTTCACTCATTTTTTTTGTAAGGACTACACAGAAAAAAAGGCAAACTGTTCACTCTGAGGGCGACAGGATATTAAAAGTAAACGGTGATGTATGACTGTTGGCACTGCACTGTGTGGAACAGATGAAAGTCAATGTAATACTGTTAAATACACACATACAAAAAAAAAAGCATTGTCACTGTAGTGGCTGCCGCTGTCTACACCAGAGCACACTGTACAAACTAACCACTCTTTTGTAGTTCAAGTTTTAATCCAAAGCTTTTTGTTTGGCAATGCTTTTGTTAATACCAGCTGGCTTCGTCGTGGATACAGTGTCAAAAACCAACAAAAAGTTGCGTCACTGAACGTGGATGAACGACGGTTAAAATCAGAGGATAAAATATGTACTTGTCCTTCTTTTAGTACAAAAGATAGACTGTATATGATTAGCAGAGTAGGACTAGATTAGTGGTACATGGACATCAATACTGACACTACGCCTGCTCTACATGCAGGCTCAGCAGTTAGAGCTAATCCACTACACAAAGAATACACAGTACACTCGACATTTTCTACATTACACTACAAATCAGGGGGGAAAAAACAACAAAAAACCCCAAATAAAAAACAAAAACAACAACAACAAAAAATCAGTCAATATCTGCCCTCAAGACCCAACCCCCCCCAAAAAGAAAAAAAACCCCCCATAGACACCCACCCCAGAAATAAAAGCAAAGTAAAACACGCACAGTCCGATTATATATGTTTTTCTTTACATTACTGTACAATGTGAGGAGGAGATGCGGGGGCCAGCAGAGGTGGCCAGGGTTGAAATATATAGAGAGATAGCATTGCAGCAGGCTGGCTAATCTTCACTTATTACAACATGAACACAACAAGGCAGGCAATCACAGACAGGACGTGGTCTGAGCTACAAGCTGTCCCAACATACACTGAGAATAATAAAGTTCTTCATCATCTTTTTCAGCAAGCACGACCTTACTTATAAAACAGACTTCCTAGCGTATCCAACGTGGTAGGTTAAGCTAGGTTAGCAGATGGTGTAAATGTATTGTTTCACAGAGCACCTGGTTTTGGAGTAATTTAATTAAAAATAAGCACTAATCACTCCCCCATCCCCCTGTCAAAAAAAATAAAAACAAACAAAAAACAGCATATGTGGCCTGAATAGTTTAGAATACATCAGAACCAGAGGGTCCAAACAGTCAGTTAACCAACGCTACAGTTCTCCTTCTACAGGAACAGCTTCCTATCAGCTTTCCTTTCCTGTGCAAAATCTCCTTAAATACGATCAGTAGAAATGTGTGCTCGTCTTAGAATGCTCACTGTGCTTATTGGGCTCTCTTAATGTTTCTGTCAAGGTATTTAGCCTCTTCAGCCACCTTTTCCACCCTCACCCCCATCCAATCTTGTGCTCCATCTTGTGGATTACCGGAGCAACTGCACTGATATATTAAAAACCACTTTGTGCTTCTAAAGAAACAACTGCGAGGACCTGAACTTTTTCTTGACAAGACATTTTATTGGTCACAGATGGAATTAATGACAGCTCAGTTCCATTAGGAATCAAAAGAAGCAGTAGGTAGCCATCATTGCTACATGTGCCTGTGCTTTTCCGAGAGTCACAAGAATATGTGCTAGTTTACGGTGACATTGTGCCTAAATGCATATGATACAGGTATGTACTGAATCATTTTTTGGAGTGTGCTTATTTTATGTTCTTACTGAAAGTTAAGGACTGAATACACTACAGCTTGTGTAAGCTAAGCTTACAGCTTTAGCTTAGGCAACTGTGACTCTGTAGAAAAATTCATATCCCTGCTCTACAAATGGCCACTAATTAAAAATGAAGTATGATTTGCTATATTTCTTGTTAATATTACTTTGTTTTTTGTTGTTTTTTTTTGTTTTTTTTTTTTACTGAAAATGACATAAGTTGCCTGTTAATGATTGAGACACCAGCCAAGACATAGCGCTGGGCTAGCTGTAGTGCAGTTGTTATGCTAATGTAAGCCAACTGTAGCTATGAGATTGATATCGCTATTCTACTCTAACTCTGAGCAAAAAATTGAACATAGTTTCCACAAATAAATATGGGGAATATAATAGTTTTGTTTATTATACTAACATGTTCACTGTCTGCACATCACAGTCCTCATTTAACCAATCTGGATAATCTGACGAACTGTACGAACCTGGAATTGGAGACACAACTTTGCCTTTCGAGCTAAAAGCGTCTCACAACATCTAAGGAGGAGTGAATATAAAACCCTTGCCTTGTTCTTCCTTCACACAACCATATAAATCTCTGACACCACAGTTCTACAACAGTCTCCCGGAGGCCTTCTGGTCTCCGGGGAAGCCCGACCTTGCATGCTAAAGAGACCACTCCCTACTGCGTGTCACCCTCCAACATAACCACAATAAGTCAAGTAACAGATGAGGAATGGTAAACACGGTTAATTGTGATTCCGTAGTGTCACTTTTTTGTACAAAATAAACATATGTGGTCATTACTATTTACTAAGTTTACAAGAATGAGAGGTAATAAGGAGACGTCTAGCGAGACAACAGTACTATGCAGCTACATGTAAAACTACATCAATGAAAAGGTTTTTCTTCTGGAAAGAAGCAGCATCTTCTCTGCTTTCCGTCTCGCGGCCGGTTACGGCACAGCTTGGCTCAGAGCTTTTAAAAACAAATGTCTGTAAATACATTAAAGGTTTCCACTGACTGTAAGTGACTGACGTGTCAGTCTCTGAGAAACATATGTTACCAAAAACATGTGCAGGACTCAGGTAACTTAGGTAATGTTTTTGGTAACATGCCTGAATGGGGCAGATTGCTACGACCCATAGGACACACAGACTACGGCACACTTTTTACACTTCCTAGCCTGGATTCTCCTTCACAGATCACATCTCATGATGAGTTTCACTCAAACAGAATTTCTGGAAGACTTAATAAGAGATGGCACTTCTATATATATATATTCATATAACTTATATATACGGAGTTGCATCGACCTAGTTTGCGTGTATGTGAATACGTTTTTGGACAGCAAGGAAAGTCCCTAAAATCTAGAACAGGCCAACTCAGTCGAAACAAGGTTTCCTCCGGCGAGGAACCACAAAGTTCACCTTCGCCTCAATCCTGAGAATTGGGCACTGGGACCTCTTCTGTCAAAAACAAATATGATTGTATGCGTGTTTGTGTGTGCACATGTGTGCGAATGCAGAGTTACAGTACACTTCACTGATGTTTCTCTGCTTAAAGTTTAAGCAGCTTTAGTAGGAGGAAAATAAGTTACCAGTTGAGGGAAATTTCCAGAGAAAATAAGCCCTAAGTGTCAGTTGTCATCTTGGGTGTTTGTTAAATATTTGTGCTCTTTAGATTTTTTTTTTTCCTTTATAAGAAGAAGCAGCATAAAAAAACAACAGGCTTAGTCTTAAGCTGAGATCAACTACGGTTGAGGTCACTGTGTGCTGTAAAATATACAGATTGTATGAGTGTGAATGAGAGCATTCGCCTCTTTTTTTCTCTGGCTAAACAACAGAGCCTTTTACCATCTTTATCAGACTGTAAATGGCCCGTACAGGCACATTTTACCCTTCTCCTCCATGTTACAGCACCACAACAAGTCTCCAGCTGCCGCTACAAGGTCGCCCATCCCAAACAGAACCAGCTAACGGTATGAAGGAGAGCAGTGTGTGTCTCTATGCTGCTGCATGCACAAAAACATAACCATGCAGCTTCACAATCTACTGTACCTCTAATGGCATATGAAGATGACGTATACAAATTTTACAAAAAAAAAAAAAAATGAAAGGAAAAAAGCCCCAAATATTATTAAATTATGTAGAACAAATTAACAACTCACTCACTCACGCACACGATGCCATACACGCAAATCTTTTGGGTGATGAGCCAATTTTTCTTTTTTTCTTCCTTTCATTTTGTTTTTCTTCACTTATGTAGAGACAACACACAGATAGATAGAAGAGGTTAGGATAGACATAATAAGCCCTTACAATATGTAAAGGTCTCCAGTGAATGGGATCTCCCCCACAGAGGACTGTGGGAAAGTGGGGTTGAGGATGAAGGAGAAGGGAGGAAAAGGGAACGGTGTGAGGCTTTTGCCCCCTGATGCTGATAGAGCGGAGGGCCGTCTATGCGCTGGGGTTGGGGTTGTTGTGTGTGTTGGTGGAGCCGTTGCTTCCCTGGATGGTGAGGCTAATCTCATCCTTCCTCTCCTTCTCCTTCTCCTTTCCCTCCTCCTTCTCTTTCTCCTTCTCCTTTTGTTCTTCCTTCAGCTCATCCCTCTCCTTCAAGGGACGGGCCTCCACAGTGTCTTCAGAGGCCATAGGGGCGTAGCGGCCTGTCCGGTGCTCCTGGAGGGCAGGGCCCCACTTTGGATGTGCTCGGCACGCTGCCTTCAACCTCTGAGAGAGAAAGACAGACGCGCCTTTTAGAGCAGAAACATCGAGGCTTATGAAGTCAAATTAGGTTTTCATTAACTGACGTTTTAGCTGCTTTTCTTTTCTTCAGCAGCTCCCACGCATGACAACTGTGACTAAACTCCACTTAACTTGCATTTTCTCTCCATGCTTTTTAGTTCATCTGATAATTTAGCAGCTGCTATTGCACATTCACATCTCTTAAACAAGATTTATGGCCTGTCTAATTGCCAGAAATTGCAGCATTCCAACAGCGAGGCAGCTTTGTGCTGACACACATTATACTTTCTATACTTTCTCCCATTTGTTATTAACAGTTCTGCAGCACTTGTGGTCTTTATAAAACCAAACGTGGTCTCAATGTCCTCCTCAATAGATTGCATAAAAAGTGCATTGTTATAGCCTGCTCATTATCATGCTTTTGGTTTTTGTTGTTATTCTTGTTCCTTTTTAAAAAATAATATATATATCACTTCTCTCATGTTTCCTAATTCAGTGTTATTTATTCACATTCACAACAATAGTATTTTCAAGGAACTTTATATTGTAAGGTAAAGAGAGAGAGGACACCAGCAGACCAACAGGTCCCCTGTGAGAAAATTCTTGGTGATATTGAGGAGGAAGAACTTCATTTTAACAGGAAGTGAACCAGACTCAGACATGCACAGAGAGAGAGGGGGGGAGGGAGGGGCTGTATTGCAATTCATTGTGAGGACATATCTTCCTGTTTTACATTGTGTCCTATCTTCTTGTGTCTCAAAATTATTTCCTGTGTTTTCCGTTTAGTCCATTTTTTCCTGCCTGTTTGCTGCAATGTCTGCATTTAAGCCCTCTACCCCAAACGAAGACCGAACACACATTGTGCCTTGCTCTATTTTCGCACTCTGTGACGACCAGCTTTTCACTTCTAGTGTCAACTGGCGGTGCAAGTGACCTCAGCAGTGGCTCACATCAGCAACTAATCTGCAGAAATGCAGAGACACTTGAACTGATATTTAAACATTGTTTATGGTTTAAACTGATAGTTCAACTGCTTTTAGAGCTTATGTAATGCAAACAGGCAATTGAATTATGGAAAGAGCACTTTCCATTATTCGGCGAACATACTTCAGCTGATATGCAGTTGAGAGCTTTTCAGTTGCTCGGATGTTGTTAAAACTTTAAGTGCTTTAACTTCAAGTGCAGCTCTTGCACGCAAAAATGTTTTAACACGTTGACCTTTTTAAATGCTTCAGAGGGAAATTTAGCCTTTTGTATTTAATTATAGAGCTGTTTATATATCAGCTGAACAGAGATGCTTTAAGAGGCTCAGTGTATCCAGAGAGAGAACTTTGAGAGATGCTGTACCTCTCTAAAGGTAGCTCCTGGTGACTTTGAAATCTTGTAGAGGGCATAGATGGGTATGCAGACCACTGAGGACAGGGCCATGGCAAAGCCAATAGCCAAGGACCAGCCGGGATACACGTAGTCATTGTAAGTAATGGGTTTGTACTGGATCACTGTGAAGATCAGGATGAACTGCAGAGACAAAGAGAGAATAGAAAGAGCCTGAATGTGTGAAAAATGCATGTATAACACAATAATAAAGACATATGTCAGATGAGTGGGTAAAAATATAAAAATATAAAGAGGAAATTAAGCCAGTGCAGGCGAACATAACACTGACAGTGTTATTTAAAAGTTGCAGATAATTAAATAAAACCTGACTGCAGCCAAAGGCAGTGAGTTTAGCCAATAGTGCTAACAGTGGCCCCGGAGGGCAGGGCAGCACTCTGTGCAAAGAAATGAAAGAGAGAGAAAAATGCCTGAAATTTGACCAGTAATCCACAACAATGAATTTCTTGGTTGGCCCAGCAGCTTAGTGGACTAATACGCCTGCTTGGGAAATACCATTGATATCAGCTGCATGTGTCCATTTCCCAGTCAGAAAGCTTTGCTTTTGGAGGTTTTAACTGGAAACAAAGCCAAAAAGATTAGCACTGATGGCAGCTCAAATGTAGGTCGAGTCCATAACAATGCGTCAGCAGCACAGGGAAGTTGGGAACCTGCCACTCAACATCCTGCAGACTATGCAAAATATTGGCAAGCTATTTCGTCACTATGACTGGTCTTAGATCAGTGTGCCTGTGTGTTCACTTACAGAGATAATCACAGGCGAGATGAATCTCCAGCAGACTTTGAAGAAGAGAGGAGGAGGGAAGCCCAGCATCATCTCTACATCTTTGAAGTAGTTTCTGTGACCTGCAAAGGAACGAAAACCCAGCATTCATCATCATCATCAACTTTGATTACTTGTACTGGTTTATGTGACTAATATTGTGACTTGCTGTGTAATAAAGACATCCAAGAAGGTTCTCTTCAGTTCTGGTAAATGATATTCTAGTTTTTATTAGTCTGTTAACTTAGCACTTCAAACTATGGAGTCCAAAACCAATGGGCTACATCACGGTGACTGCGTCCATATTTGATACTGTCTATAAATGGTGAGTTATTGGGGTAGAGGTCAGGTAACTGTTGAATTAGTTGTTTAAGGAGTTCTTTCAAAGCCCTTTGGTGTATTGATATATTGTGTATTGAACCATGACTCCTTCTACACAAAGATGGAGTGACCTGTGGCCATTGTGGAGTTGAATCAGAGCAAGTGTCCAATTCCTGTTACCAGGTTTCACTGTGGGTTTGATCCACTGTGATATCATTTTCATATCCTAAATGACACTCCATTGTTCATGGTACTTGTATATTACTTAGATCCATGAGTAAATTAGACCCTTTTTCCATAATCCACTGACTGTTGCTGGTATCGCTTAGCTCAGCGGTCCCCAACCCCCGGGCCATGGACCGGTACCGGGCTGCGAATTTTGAGGTTCGGGTGCGAAATTTATGGTTTTCAGGGTTTTTATTGGTTTTTATCGTTAATATTTATTGTTTTTATTGTTAACTCGGTTTCCCTGGGTCTTTTCCCGTGTGATATACATAAATTTTCTTTTTTTGGTACCGGTATTGGTTTTATTTTGTTGCATTTATCTGTGACACCTTAAAGGCCGGTCCGTGAAAATATTGTCTGACATAAACTGGTCCGTGGCACAAAAAAAGGCTGGGGACGGCTGTCTTAGATCAACTTGAGCCTTATTTTATATTCTGGAAATCCATTACTCATTCTATGGCAGGACTAGTAGAGCACCTTCTTTTGACAGTATTTGGCTTGACTGGGGCCTGGCCACAGAGGCATAAAAACAATTATACTAATATTGTCTTTTCATTAACTGTACACCACTTCTTAATGTAATGTTTGTAAAATTGAACTATCACAGTTAGAAAGTGCACCATGTTCACTCTTTTTCCCTCCTTACCGTAAATATACATGATGCAGATGCACATGATGCATGAGATGATGACCAAAGAGAAACTAGCAGCATAGTTGTCCATCAGTAAAAGCCAATAGATTCCCGCCTGCACACACACACACACACACACACAAAAGGAAAATGAGTGAAAAACTTCCACCCAGTGAGCGAGTGGTTGCCTTTAAGGATGTGCTCGCCACATGTTCGTGATTTACCTGCGTCGTTAGCGGCACTCCCAGTAGGAAACCAACTATGGCCACCGACAGCGTGACTATGGTCTTGTTCTTGATGATCCAGTCTGTACCAATTTCATCGACGATGGCCGTCACCAAGGTCTCCAGCAGACAGAACTATACGAACAGGGAAAAAGAGGAGATAAATTCTTGACCAAATTTCTGCTTACATGATGACATCAGACCAAAGGGAATCTTGACATTATCCATTGCTGAGTGATTGTGAGGATAATAGTCCCTCACCTTCATTGTCCTCTATATTTAACTGTATTTTTAAGGAAATACAATTGGTTTATTAGAGCATTCCTTAAGAGCAGCCACATATATATATATCCACCATACTGTAAATTTGATGCGTACATATTCACTATATTGAAGCCAAAATTTACCTTTGATGCATAATATCTATTCATTTTACCAAAAATATGCAGAAAGTCTAATAAATGTCTGAGAATAAAACACCTTTTATTCATACTGGCTAAAAGGTTAGAGTAGCACTGCAACACGGATTCTGAAATAGTACACACACGTTTCATGGCCCAGATTCAACAAAGAAATACTCAGTGGTGGCGAAGTAAACTCAATGTCACGTTTAAGAAATCCAATTCTCTGTTAGCCAGTCAGTTGGAGCTCCTCTGCTTCAATGTGTCGGCCATCTAGAGATCCTCTTCTGCATACTATGATAGTTATGAGCAGGTATTGTAGTTACTGTTGCCTTTTTATCAGCTTGAATCTGCCCAATCTCCTCTGACATCAAACAAGGCTTACTGGATACGGATTTATGCACCATCCTTTGCAGAGACGCTTGTGCTGGAAAATCCCAGCAGATCTCCAGTTTCTGAAACGCTCATACCAGCCCATCTAGCTAACAGCCACGCCACATTTAAAGTCCTTTAAATGGCCTTTCTTTTGTATTTGAATGCTTGGTTTGAATGTCAGCAAGTTGTCTTGTGCTTAAATGCTGCCATGTGATTGGCTGATTAAACAATAGCGTTAATGAGCAGTTGGTGTACCTAACAAATGGTTAATATAATATTTCAGTTTATTTGTGTCATAGTCACAGCTGTACTGTAATATGTGCTATGCATGTTATCTTGTTACCTTCCCTGCCACAGGTGTCCCCTGGATAGCAGGATATGTTGCTCCAAACCTAAATATATCCTTTGGCATTAACAGAACTGATGCCATGGTCACTGATTAACTTTACAATGAGAAACGTTAAGGAGGATGAACTCCCATCTTTACTTCTGAAACACTCCATTTCAGATTCTTTTTTTATCATTTATTGGCCCTCCCAGTAAAAGACATGTTTTGCTGGCACCAAATAGATCTTTCTAGATATAACTTTCCCAGTTTCACCTAAATATATAATTTAAATAAGATGCAAATAATCAGCAGCAGAGGTCCACACAGGGTGCCGCTCCTTTATTTTAAATATTTGGGAGTTTAGCAAGTCCAAACTTGAATCAGGGTTATGAGAGGTGGGGCATAATGTTCACTATCTCAGCAGGAATATAATTTTTAGCCACAATCAGCTAAAAAATATAGTGTACTCTTTTAAACGTCTCAGATCTAATCTTGAGTTCTCAACGCAAACAATTCAGGTCAGTTCTCATTCTAGTGAGTTCATTTAATCTGTTTCCAGTATCAGCATGGAGGTCCACTCACAAACAAGCATTAAAGATGGCATTTGCTCATTGTTTTGTTGTGTGAAGGTAAACTAGAATTAGCTGAAAGCTGGAGATAGCTGAAAACATGAAAAAACATTCTATACGAATGACCGCAGATATACAGCCACCTATCTGTACATCTGTCTCTGAACACACAGTGTAATGTTTAATTTATTATATCCACAAGATCAATGCATATTGAAATCTTTGAGTGGACCGGTGCAGTTTCTTGCTCTCACCTGAGTTCCCAGTCCCAGAAGGATGAGCATGAAGAAGAAAAGCAGCGACCACAGAGGCGAGATTGGAAGCAGAGTGAGGGCTTCGGGGTAGGCCACAAAGGCCAGCCCCGGGCCGTGGTCAGCCACCTCTGACACGGGGACGTTAAGGTGGTGTGCCATGAAGCCCAGGATGGAGAAAATGACAAAGCCAGCGTAAACGCTGGTGGCACAGTTGGTTATACTGATGATGATGCTGTCTCTGTGTGTTGAAAGGAACAAAGACCACAGCCAATTATATAAATACATACCGAACACATTTTAAATGGTTAAAAGAAAACAAACAAGTAAAGGTCAGCCCTGACAGATCAGCTGATCTCGATCTATGTAACAGTCTGCTGAAATGTCAATGTTTAAAAAAAAAAAATGTGAATAATATAGAAGATGGCTTTATTAGTCTTAACAGACACGAGGTATGAGCCAAAGCTCATTTACTCTGTTTACACCAGTGCTGTTTTTTTGCTCTTTTTTTGACATCTGATTGTTGCCGGGGAAACACATTTTCATCTTCTCTCCCTTGGACACAGACTTGGACTTTGACTGTGTTCAGATCTAAACAAGGGAATACTGTGTTTCCACGCTGCTTTCTTTTCTCACATTTCCTGTTTAGGGTTACCGCAGAGGATGTCTTTGATCACTTTGATGCCAGTCCGTTTCTCGGTCTCACTCTCTCTGCACTTCAGCATACGCACCAACTGGTGGTGTTACAGGAGTGCAAAAAGCATCTCCACCAGGGATGGAGCTGCAGAACACAAGCTGATTAAGTTGCCGTGCAGCTGTGCGCACTGATAGCACAACTTCAAGCTTCTGGCAGAGGAACACATTATATCTTTAGCTTCTCTCCTTAGCCCCCTCCCCCGACACCCTCACTCCATCAGCATGTGTGGACAAGCACAGGAGAGTAAATGACCGCTTTTTCCCTCCTTATCTCCCCCCTCTGTCATTTTTTCCTCCATCTTCACCTTCTCTTTGGCTTCTTGCGCGCTCCCCTGGTGTTCAAGCACATGGCAACCAGCCTCCTAACACGAGTCCAAAAGAGCTTTATCTGTGTGCCCACTTACATCACCTTCTCTTTTTGCGACTGACTAGTTTATCCCACTGCTCATATTTGCTCCTTAACTCTTGCTCTGACTCATTAGCTGATCTGATTCATAAACTCAAACAAAGTCATCCTCAAAATGTTTTTTTTTCCAGAGTGAGTCACACTCAGAAGGACTTTAACCACATTAACAAAACCAAAACTGTACCACGTTAATGTTTTATAGATGTGCTTTTAGGGTGCTGGCAGTTGCATTTCAATCCCTTTAGTAACTAATAGCTTAGTAACTCATCGTCGCCTGTCCTTGAATGTGAATTCTTTTTTCTTTTAAGCATAGCTTATAATGAGTTTACCCATAAAGTGTACCAACCTGAAACAGTTGTTGTGGAACTTGTTATATGAAGCCATGGTAATGAGACCACCCCAGGCACAACCCAAGGAGTAGAAGATCTGTGAGGCAGCATCTCCCCACACCTACACAAACAAACCCACAAGCCGTCAGAGGGAGTGTACAAAGAAGGAGAAAACCCCCCCCAGTTCAAAATCATTTCTATACCCAGTGCGTCTCATTCATCTACTTGCTAATGTGCATACCTTTGCATCAAGGACCTTCTGCCACTGTGGAGTTAGGTAGTACTTGATGCCGTTAATGGCTCCATCCAGGGTGATGCCACGGATGAAGAGGATAGTCAGAACGACATAGGGGAATGTGGCTGTGAAGTACACCACCTGAACACACACAGATAATCACACAAGCTGATAAAATGATCCTATACACGAGACCCTTAAAATGCTGTCAAGCCAGGATGCGTGTGTGCATGTGTGGGTGTGCTCTAGGCTCACCTTTCCAGACGATTTAACGCCCCTGATGAGACAGAGGAAGACGACAGACCAGGATACAGCCAGGCATCCCAGTATAGGGAGACGGACCTCTCCGAAGTTCCCAATATCATCAGAGATGTTCAATACATAGTGTCTGATGAACAGACAGACAAAGAGGGTTTCAGGTGCTTAAAATACTTCACATTTACACATCTGACTAAAGTTATGCTTTCCTTTGCTAGAGAAGAAAAAGGCCCAGCTTTGCACTCTATCAACAGTCTTCAGCACATAGACAATATTAAACTTTCAGCAAACCTCATATCTTGTGAACAAACGCATCCATCAATCTTAAATCGTCTTATATGTGCTATTGTAATTAGTAACTAACAGGCAGGTAGTCTGTACTGACAAGTTTTGAGTCCCACGTTACATAATCATATGTATCCTCTGTTATTAAAATGCCAAGAAAAGCATCAGGGTGTGCAGTTCCACAGGGCTGCTGCTTCTGCAACACATTTGAATAAGAGGCAGCAGATAATGACAACACTCTGACTTCCATTTTGATGGACTATATTAATGCTACTAATTATGAATGTTAAATGATGCGAATGCCACAGGAACTGCTACACTGGCACAAAAATGATGATAAAATTCTAAAGAAGTCGACAGTTGCTATGCTACTGACACTAAACGTTATCGGAAGTTTCTGCAAGCACCAGAGATCCTGTACAATAACGATATGTGGAATGGCAGCAGCAGGTGGAGGACAGGTCCACCTCAGATTTAGGAATGAAAATTGTGATATTTCTCTTACACGTTTGCTTCCTGTGCAACAAACTGTGAGGGAAAAAACTGAAGCCAACACGGAAGTGCCAAAATTTGCAGTTCCTGAAGCGTCAAGCCAATCAGTTTACAGCCTTTCCCCATCATAACTGTGCACTGTTTGAATTTATTTTATTTTTTCATCTTTTTGGGTGCTGATAGCTTGAAGTCTGGTGTGTAGTCACTGCGACTGATAGTTGTTCTTACACAAGCAGCATCTGCCAGTAGCTGTCTGCTAGGCCTCACTTTGCTAACAATTGAACTGGACTTGTTGTGCTTGTTTTGTTGGTGCGATTGAGAGAAAATTAAGAGAAATCTCTGAAAAAAATATAAATGCCTGCTGTGAAGTATGGCCTCTAACATAATGAGAGTCAAAACACTTAAGTTAAAACAAAATGCAATTTCCAGGAGCCAGCGTCTTACATCGTGGTTTATGCACACTCTACAATGCTGACCACCAAATTTCTAGCGTTGTCACATCCCTGATAATTGATGCATATACCCAACTTACACTTTTACATCACATAGTGAAGCCTGAACTCAAACAGTAGATGTACCTGGACATCCGCTTAAAGATCTCCTACTATATGCAGATTTTTGTGACTGCGCTGCACAACAGAGTGCACGGGAGTATGGTAAACACCCTGCATGTCAGTTGAGACGATGCAGGCCCAACACTGAACAGAAACTGCTGCAGATCTAGTCCAAATATTTGAATACCTTCTGCAAACACGAGGCCTCTTTGAGGCAAGCTTATCTAATAGGTCCGAGTCAATTTCGACCTCTGTGAAGAATAACAGGCCTACACAACTGAGCCCAAAGAGATTACTGTTATAACTCAGCAAAACAAAGTGCATTACAAAACTCAGTCATTGCATGACCAAGCATTCCTGTTTCCTCACAGAGAGAAACTTTCAGTTTAACTGCATTTTTAGTATCTCCCAAAGTGCACGATATACATCCTGTTCTTACTTCCAGTACTCCTCACTGGGGCTGGTCCTCTTGGTCCGGTTCACTACCTCAGACACCCCAGCCACCAGGCTACTGGTAGCATTCGCCAGGCTAACGTTGAACTGGTGTCCGCTGCCAACGACACCGCTGCAGTCTGGTGTGTTCCAGGGGTTGTTGCAGTAAGTCCATGGAAGCAGGTTTGTCATGGACAAGAAAAAGTAGTAGAAGGCAATACAAATGACCACGTTGTAGTATATCCCAATGTAGGTGGACACCACCATCATGCCGTAGCCCACGCCTGAAGGTAGGACAGGATGGAGAGAAAAAGATAATGAGATAGAGAACATTAGAAACTGAAACGTGAAGTGGATTG
>VUQR01006502.1:1373-26747 GCA_015108515.1 Hemichromis elongatus | reverse complement strand
TTTATTTAAAATTTTTTTTTTTTTTTTTTTTTTAAAGGAGAGTTTGTCTTTTTGTCATTATTTTTTCATTGAACTGGGCTGTGTGTGAATTTAAAACTGAGTTCAGTTAATGGGTTTTGAATTCAGCATCATTAACATCCTCCAGCTTTACTCAATACCACTTGGAGAATTCAAAACCTCCAGAAATGCATGGAAAATAAAGCACATGATGACTACAGCTGCATATTGTACCTGTTAGCATGTAGAAGTCACTGAAGTAAACAACACTTCCCTCCTGAATCAACCAGAAAAGACAGATTAGTAGAAACCCAGACCACCCAGGCTCCATGGTTCGCTCATGTGACTGAATGAAAAAAAAATAAACACTGGCCTCACCGCTTGATTGATGCTGCAGGCACCTCCGAAAAGAAAGGCAACGTCTCCAGCCATGGCTAAAGCGTGGCCGTGTCTGTGGATTTAAAGAAACACTTCGTTTCACACATAGTACAGCGGTAATTCATTTCCCATACACAAACCTTCCTTTCAATTAAAATAACACTGTTTTCATGCATGAAAAGGAGCAGGAAGAAGAATAAATTCTTATTTAAACGTCCAAGTAGGCACTTACATCCAAAATACACTCTGACACTGTTCTGCACACAGCAAAACAAAACAAAACAAAATAACCAAAACAATATTCTCAACGATAAGCCACACCCCTAACTATCAAACTAAAAAGATCATTTTTTCTATAGTTAACTTCTGTCATTTTCAGCTTTTTCATATTTGGTTATTTTATTCTTATAGCAGATTTTAAATTGAAAAACATTTGTGCAACATTTAAGATGCTCATGGAGAGAATGCCACATTCTTATGCCGATGACTGTTGGACACATTTGCCTTTGTGTGGTCGGAGCAAACCGATGCTTAAAATAAAACTTCCTTCTGCTGTCCCCATTTTCTGAACATAATACAAATAATCTTTGTAACTTAAGAGGTAGTGTTTTATTTTTTGCCCTAAACATGATAATTGATGTCTGTAGTTTCTATATCTTCTAGTTTTAGTCATTTAGATTTGATAAACAAACTATTTGTGTGTTCTTTATATTTAACATTATGCATAATTCAAAGCACTCTGTTCTGTAATAGGTATAATGGTTTTGTGTATTCCCCCACCTCAACACAGTAACTCAGATATGGTCAGAATAATGAAAAATATAATATTCGCATTGCCTTGTAATCTAATATACATCTGACATTACCCAGGATATAAATACTTTTAGCCAACTTTTTTATATATATCACCGATATGATGAACTTTAGGCCACCTTTGTCTCTGGAGAATTTTAGTATTGAATGTCATCTTACCCATCGTCTCTGTTTCTCTCCTAGTTACCTTCGTGGACCCTTTCCTGGAAACATTTTTGTTTAGAGACTCACCTGCCTGTGGACTGTGGACACCCCCAGCAATGCTGATTAACCTGTAAGGGAAAGATCTCAGCAAACGTGTCTGCCCACTCTACACCTGTTCATTCCCAGGGTGTCTGAATTTCCCATTGCTGACCTGGTGCTCCTCTTACCCCCCAAACCACCTCTGAGATATGTAGGGCAAAGGTCCAGACTCTGAATACTTACCGTCATATTCCTTCTCCTTTGGAACCACAGTTAATGCGCTCATTTCATGAGTTATATTAAAGAGATTAGCAGTCAAAATAAGCCATAAATCAAGAATTAATGTAAAATCTGTGGTAATGTTTCATTTTTAAATCCTTTAAGTTTGTTTTATGTTTTATTTCTGTTTTATGGTGATAAAAATTAAATTACAAAAATAAGAAAAATGACCACTTGTAGCCCACACCATCTGGACGCAGCCATGAGTAACATCATCCACTGAGGTACCCTTATGCTTCAATTATACTTTCAACATCCACGAGATGACATCAATTTTGTCATCAGACGGTGAGCATGGCGTTCCCGCCTGTTTTGTGATTTCCGCCACAGAGAATGTGAATTTCAATGCACCAATTAGGCGCATTCACCAGACAGCGGACTTCAGAGAAGTCACACCAGAATGACTTCTCAGCCGTTGGCTCTCCAGCTGTCCATGTCTACACAACCAGGAACACTTCATCAAGCCAATAAAGTCACAACACGTGCAGCAGTGGAAATGAGGGCTTCCCATAGACTTCTACCCAACCAACTTATTTTTGCAACCAGAGAAGACCCTCCCCCCCCTTACTGGGCAACTGGGCATTTAAAAGAATGTAGGTTTAAGGTAATTAAATTCAGTTTATT
The DNA here is from genome assembly GCA_015108515.1 of Hemichromis elongatus. Classification (NCBI taxonomy): domain Eukaryota; kingdom Metazoa; phylum Chordata; class Actinopteri; order Cichliformes; family Cichlidae; genus Hemichromis; species Hemichromis elongatus. The sequence goes on along the minus strand of VUQR01006502.1, from coordinate 24,473 downwards.
TTATTACTTTAATAGTTTACTGACCTGATCGTATCGTGTGTAAAACAGATAACAGTGTCACGATATGTGTTATCATATGTTAGCATTTATACACTAATATTTTAAGAGTGATTGTTACCTGCGGTATATACTGCAGGTGGGCACACTCACCTAGGACTTGGGGCTTCTCCTTTTATCTCCTTCTCCAGCCAGTGACCGCTGGCCAACGCCATCTTCACACCCGCTGTGTCTCCGTCACTGTCTCACACACAATTTTGCATTACTGGAGTAACAGTTGTAACAAACAAATAGTTTGTTTTTTTAATCATGAAATATTATTATAAAAAAATGTTTTCTGAAATTTACTGAATCTGTGAGAACAAGTAACAGCTGCGAAAAAAGACACAGGTACCAATGTTTTGTTAAAGAGCGTCACGTCAATTTTTGCTCATAAGCCCTGAAAATGAAATAAAGCAGCCAAAGTTTTTTTTTTCTAAAACATATTTTCATTTTCATTTTTAACACATTCTGATATTTCATACTCACATTCTCTATACAAAATTCTTTCAGGTGTTAATATAATATATCCTTACTCCACACAAAATGTGGTTCTTGCAAAACCCAATCCTTAATGGTGACCAAACCTAAGTTTTCACGCACTTTCCCCTGCAGGTGGTGCCACAGATGCAAGGTGATCTCAAAATATGGCGTTTTGTAGCTCCAGTTATGAACACCAGTAACCCACCTGTCGAGGTGTTTGTGTCTGCCAGGAAATCGACTTCTTTCCTGTTATCTCGTTGTTTTATTGATGCTGCATTAAACCCACGAATGCGTCAGCCTGACAGCTGCTCTTTGAGTCTCAGCTTACAGGTAAGATACACTTCCCTCTGCAGGTAGACCGTTACCCAGCAACACCTCCAAACACAGAGCCGAGGTCAGCATTCATAAGGATGAGAGTGACAGCATGATAAATGACATGAAATCCACTCATATTATAAACTTTGGGTTTATCTTCTCTCTCATAACAGCTTCTGGTGGCGCTCACATTGTATTTACAGGTTAACTATCTACGTTTTTCTATCTGGTTTTCCACTTTTTTCCTGTAACTGTAAACGTGGGACACGGTAATGCACCAAAAGCTCAAGACTTTATTATTTTAAAACTCTTTAAAGTGACTTTTATGAACGCTTACTATATTTTTATGAATTAATACCAATTGGATTTAACTGAAATTAGGTCCCTGTGACTTATATACTTTAATTAATGTACAGAGAAAATAAACCAGTTGGTACAACGTGCCCCTCTTTAGCTGAAGTCTTGCTTTTTCTGAGACAGGTTTGTTTACATAAAGCATGAAACACAGGGACAGTGTGCGAACTGTATCTCTGATTTGCAGGTGCTTCAAATTTCAGTCCCTTAAAAGCTGCAGTGTCTAACCGAGTACAGTAAATGTGTTTTTTTTATGGAAACCTTCAGCTGCAGGATAAATCTAACTGTAACCCAGAGACTGCACTGATTGGGTTGCTATAAATACATGAAATGTGCAGACATGCAGTTAGAAGTGAGGAGAGACAGGGGGCAACAAACTCACAGAGAAGTAAAGACGAAAAGAAGTGGAGAAGGGCTGAAAATGAGAAATCCACAGAATCCACAAAGACATACTGTTATCTGTCACTGATAATAAAGATGCTGGGTTTACTTGCTGTATATGCCCAAATGTGTGAAAAATTAATAGCCTGTCATTGACACTCACAGTGTAATATCTGATCATATTTATTACTTCACTTACAGATAAAAGAGAAAATATAAACTTCTTTATCCATACTTATTACAGAGTAAGAGACTGTTAGTCCCGTGGTTTGGTTTCTTAACGGGGCTTATGTTGTTTGAATTATGTACTTCACCTACTTTGGTCCAAAATCTGTTTGTTATTTAAAAAAAAAAAAAAAACCTGTCAGAATTTCCACTCAGGCTGAAATTGGGCCGTTGAAGGTTTTATAATTTTGATAATTTCAGTATTTTCTAACCAAAGATACAACTCTGGACTCCATGGAACGGGAAGTGCACAGCAAATCAACCTCCAGCATGTCACTTATGAGCATGACTCTGTGACGGTGGCATGAGGTTTAGATGTTCTTTAGTGGGGCCTATCCAGCACACCAGGCCAGCTGGGATTCACCAGAGAGCAGCAGAACTGGCAGGTCAGCTGCTGTTTTCTTAACAGGTTCACGCTGAGCACACGTGGCAGGTGTGACAGAGTCTAGAGTGGGATCTGTCACTTTGATTTTCAGCAGACCGAGCTTGGCAGAGCAGGTGAAATGGACTCTCACTGGTCTCTTTTTCTGAACTGACTGATACCCATGAATTTCAACCAACTCTGATCAGTGTAAATCAGTCAGTCATTTATCTCTTGATTGCAAAGGTGTTCTTTCATTGGCTGGCACTGAGGATTTCCACATAGATATGATTTCCGTTTAAAGGTCTAAAAAACAGATTGAAGGCTTCTCTAATTACAACATGCCCTTTACATCACCTAAAGCCTATGCTCCTGGTGATTTGAACACAGATCAAATGCTTCATACATGTATTTTTGCCAGAGAGACGCTGAGTCACCTGCACTTATCTCAGGACAAGTGTAACGCTTCCGGCTCTTCATAAACCACAGACGCTCAGAAGGTTGGCTTTTCACTGTTTATTCTGCAGAAGACATAGAACACACTTAACATGCGTCTTCTGATGGTACCAGCAATTGTAACTCCCTCACAGTGCAAACGCGCCTTGTGAGGAACGGAAGCTTTAGAAGCTTCTAAACGCCAGAGCGAGATCCGGTTTCCGGGTTTTCAAAATAAAATACAACAAAGATGATAAAATTCACACTTACAATAATAATTAAAACCAAGGTAAGTATATGTTTTTCCTGATGTATTTTTAACTCCGTTACACAAGGAGTCTATAAATATGTGTTCTTTCAAATGTATCCATGGAAATACAATTTGCTTTTAACTGGTGGATGCTCCAAGATGCCTGGTTTCTCCTCAGTGCACCAGCTGCTGCAGGCAGACACAGGGACAGAGAGAAATGTTTTTATTTCATCTCTGCAGACGCTGCTTCACATCTGATTTCTTTTTTGGAGGACGATCACAGCTCATCTCTTCCTCTGAGGCTCTTTGTGTTCATGTACATCATTCTTATGATCTTTTTGGCCTAACTCGGTAGATTTAGGCACTAAAAAATGTAATCACGGTCATCTATGTGTGGAGGCAGAATAAAGCTTCTAAAATAAGACAGCGATCACTTTAAATGTCTCCATCCGCGCCTGCTTCTCTCCTGATTGATGATGCGAGTCAGCCGGTCACGTTTCCCACCGTCACCACTCGTTTTTGTCATGTTTTATTCATACAGACAGTAACACACACACACACACACACACACATAACGACCACAGCCGCGGACACGTGAGTTTCTCATTTTTTTCACCTCCGTCTGCCACCGTCAAACCAACCGGGGTCCAGCCTCGTTTTCAAAATAATACACACACGTTCACCCAATTTCTCAATACTGATCTTCAGGCTGATGAGAATCTACTAATTTGAATAAATTATGTATTTAAATCTTTTAATAAGTAAAAATTTGCAAATAAAAACGGATTTTTCATCTTTAATTTTTTTATTCCCCCCCCCCCTTATAGCACTTTTATTGTGAAATAAATATTTCCGCTCTTGTGTTATTGTTCTGCCTTATATAAGACCTTATTTTCCAACTTGACTAAACAAAAACGTGCTTATCCATGGGGGGTCCTGGCCAAAGAGACGCTCTCACAGTTCTTTTTCAGTCTCTTTCTTCATGGCTTGTAAATCAAACATATGCTCTGGGTTCTGTTCTAGTCCCGTCTAGCTCAGGAAGGCTCTGAGAAAACAAACATCTCTAATGGACCGAACCGTACCCAGCTGATCATCTGTCAAATTTAGTTTATCGGACAGGAAATAGAGTTCGGCTTTCAAAATAAAAGAAATTAGTACTTAGTTTCTGTTAGTCAAATGTGGAAATAAACATTTGTATTTCTTTGGGACTTTTTAGCTTACAAACAATAATTATTTCTCTTGTTGTTCTTTTTTTTCATTTTTAGGGTTTTATCTTGGCATGCTGGATGTTTTTAGGCTGTTAATACTAATTTTCTCTTTGTTGTAGCTAACTCTGTCCTGTGTTTTAGATAATAGCTAGGAAACCACAATTGCTTTTCTGTACTGTATTTCCATTTAAATTGTTGAATTGCAGCTTATTTTATGGGGATCTATTATAAATTTAGGTTTGGTTTTCTTTTTTCAGATACTTTTGTATTATTGCTCTAATATTTTTCAAACAATTCAGTTTAGTTTGTGTATAATTGTGTAGAAATGTCTGGCTCTTGCCTTTTTAATTCTAGTCTCTAGGTGTAAGTACTTTGTCATAGAATTTGGCTGACTGAAAACCCAGGTCTGGTATTTAACTGTGATTGGCTGTGGGTGATTTAGGAGTTGATATGCTCCAAGAATAAACATTACCAAAAGACACAGAGCCTCAGTAACGCTTCTTTGATACTGAATTTGCATTCACTCGACTGAACATCTTTTTTGTTCTTTGATATGACAGTAACAACACTGCCACTGTAAATCTTGTACTGCTCAATCTGCACTGCTGCTCACCCCCCCTCCCAGCCCCAGCAGCGGTCACATTTTTATTTTAAGATTTATTTATTTAAACATGTTTGTATCTATATCTATCTATCTATCTCTATCTATCTCTATCTATCTCTCTCTCTCTCTATATATATATATATTTAGTCCGTTAATATTTTTACTGTATTATACTGCTAAGTGACTTGTCTTCTGCTCGTCAACCACATGTTGACCCTTTTCCAACTTGCAAATGACAAATAAACTGAACTGAACTAGTTGTAAATATTATCAGTACAGTAATCTATTACTTTACTGTATTACTGAAAAGGTAATGGTAGAAAAACCGAGACGTACTTTTGAAATGTAATCTGTTAACTTTCTCTTGCTTGTGATGGCAATTGTCTAAACTGTTTAGGCTCCAAAATGCGCACTTCATGACATTACAGTGACTGCTCAATCTTTTATATACAGTCTATGGAATGATGGGGATACGTTCGGCTTTTATTGTGAAAAGACCACCAGCCGGAAAGTGTCTGCGCGCTGAGTGTAGCTTGACTTGTCTCTGATGTGCTGAGGACGTTTCGGTGCTGAAGAGAACGGAGGATCCAGAGAAAGAGGTGCTGTGGATATTACCGGTCACCGTTTCTGCAGTCGTTATCCTCCGTTAGCTCGGTTTTAGCTTTTTCTCTGGGACTCAATAAGGAGACACCCTGGAAGCGCCCGGAGAACCGCGGATATCCACGCGGCACGGATGCTTCGTGACCCGCGGCAGGTGCGAAGAGACGGCCGGGGAGCCCGCGGCAGCCACCGGTCGAGTGTTGTTGGTCAAGAAGATCATCATGAAGGACGGAGCAGGGGTGGGTGCACGACCCGCCATTGTTACTCATATTTTATTGCTCACTTATAAAAGCAACGCTCTGTTTGTCCAGCAGGTATCTTTAGATATTGATCATCAATACCTATAAATGACGTGTGACGTATATTTAGTCCAGTTCAATCACCCACGTAATCATAAAAAGACTAAATTCTCGGTAAATAAATAAATAAGTAAAAGGCTGTATGTTTATGACATAACAGGGAATTAAACTCATGACGTAAGGCTGCTTTATCAAATCAGTGCAGCTTTAAAAAGCAGGGTTGTTTTTTTGTTGTTTTTTTTTACTTCTTTTCACTGTAGCAACAAAACCAAACGGGGGAATTGCTGCCTATTTGGGCTTTACTGTGTTTACTGTTCAAAGGATTAAAAACCTAAAACGTAAGAAATGTAGAAGGCGGAAAGGGAAAATGGGCTGTTTGCGCAGTGACAGCGCTGTTATTTTAAAATAATAATAATAACAGTAATAATATTCATAATAATAATCATGCGTGACAGAGCGGGTCTGGTCCAAAATGGCTGGAGGTGTGTGCGCAGTAACCAGGAGAGGACAGGGCAGGTTTAATGTGGCTCACAGACGGCTGCAGCTTAGTGCGATGCTGCTGTGGTCAGGACGGATCCATCAGCGGTTACATAACAGCTCCCTGAGTGAAATCCACCCGGGGAGGGCGCACACTGCAGACTCATCGCTCCGCAGCCTCAGCGTCCATTTTAACATCCCTCACGAAGACGAGTCAGACATTTACAGAAGCTGAAGACCCCCACCGTTACCACGACCACCGGTGATTGTGACTCAAGTGTGAAACATTTTCTGAGATTTGCTGCTTTTCTTCCTCGGTGACATGAATGTCTTCAGATTTCTTAGGGAAAGAAGACATCTGGGCGAAATCTGATGACAATATTTAAGAGAATAGGAATAAAACAGCAGGAGTATTGTTTAGGGTAAATGCATCACCTGTGACGGACAGCACTTAAATTGTTTTCTGATATTTTCCAGGCCATTAAGTTTCATTAGCGGGAATAATTGTTTGATGTATGGTGATTAAGGTGTGCCAAAATTAAGACTACTGAGAGACCAGAAGGACCTCTGCCTTAAAGGGACAACGTCTGCCTTCGCAGACGTTTAAAACTACACTTTGTTTGTTATTGTTTACTTTAGGAAAACAAAACAGTCTTCATAAATATGTTTTTAGTGGTTTATCACCAAATTATCTCTGAACACAAACAATAATAGACAATACTAAAGGAACTGAATTTAAACTGGTACCATTAAATTAAAATATTTTTGCTCTAAGTTTTTTGCTTGAATGCATCTCCTATAATTAACAGTATAATTTTCCACTATTTCATTATATTTAACAAGCTGAGTGATTAAATTGCTTCTGAGTCAAAATCACTTAAAGGACTAAATATGGTGCACAAGGTGTGCCAAAATTAGCTAGGATTGCTTCATTAATGGGTTGTTTAAAATGACGGATGTGTCATGAGAGAAAATTTGTTATTGTTTTTTTGGGGGGATTTTTTGTTTATTCCAGAGAGAGACAAATAAGTCTTTTGTTATAATTAATAACTGTTGTAACCCTAACCTAGTTAATTATCAGTATCTTTGAATAATCACAAGTATCAAAACTTGATACTAATTGTTTTTTTTCTATAATCTGCCAGAAGTCAGCAAAGACAATTTTTAGCCAATAAAGCGGTGCCTCCCTGCTTCCTTACCTAAAAATAAAAAAAATGCTGAGCCCAAGGTTGGAAACACTGAGTTCAACGGGAGCGGCTGTAGGAGACCTAACACAAAGAAATTCCCAAATTTTGGAGAGATGGAGCAAACAGAGTCATTCCTCTGTCATTTTCTTCTCACAAAAATGACCCCGAGACCTTCTAGAAGCAAGTTTTGCTAATCGGGTGCCATCTTTAATTGCTTCAGGGAACCTATTGATTTTGTTATTTTAGGTGATTGTCTAAGTGAACTAAAATTTGATTGGTTAGAACATTTGTCTACTTTATTTACTTACAAATTTGCTGTAGCAAATTTGGATTATTGGTTTTAGTTTAGGATTATTTGAAGTGTCACTTAAAATGTCTGCAAAATACCCAACCTCATATTTACTGATTTTATGCTACTCTAAGCACCATTAGGTAACACATTCCTGGGGATCATGCAAAGTGCATCCATCATTTGCTACAATTCCAATTTAAAGGATTACTAAATTGGTACGTGGCTTAAATTGTGTTTACAAGAAAAACAAGTGAGGAGGTGAAGTGACGTTATCCATGTGGTAGCTATAGGCTAAAGCATATGTAGCTTTATCATACGTTTCTCTCTGAAAGTGACCAATATCTACCTAAAGAACATCTTGTTCTATTAAATAAGACTTAAAACTAGCCACTAAGACCATGAGGTCACCAGCAAAGTGTTTTCTGAGGCCAAAATACAGTGAGGAGGAGGAGGCTCACTTTCTCATAGATTTTAATACAGTCTGACTTCTTTTCGACATCAAGGAAGCCACCCCTTGCTGGTCGTTAGAGCGAACAATACAGTAGGCAATGTGACGAAGGACAAAAAGAAACTGATACTCATACGTATACACAGACACACTGGGGCCAATCAAAGAAAGGGGAAACACCTGGGTAACATAAGACAGCTAAAACTAATCAATAAAAACAGAGGAAGTAAAACTAAATACAAAACATAAAGACTACCAAAATGAAAGAGAAACACCTAACACAGTGACAGAGCCTAACAATATGATATGGGGGGAAACAGGAGAGGCAGGAATTAAATTTTATATTTAGCTTAAATCTCAACAGGAACTAGATAAACAAAGAAAGCAAGACTAAAGCTAATAAAACCTAAAGACTGAAGTGAGAATGTAATCATATAGAAACCAGTGAAGAAATATTTGATACATAAAAAGAGTACAAAACTCAAAACGAACTCAAATATGCAGGAATCCAAACATTAATACAAAAATTCAAACCTCAGGCACAAAGCACAGCTCCGTGATACTCTAACTGTTTAAGTGATCTCCCCCAATGGGAAATTGGTTTGCAGTATGTCCATACAGAGACAAAAAACAAACAAACACAACACATGCACAGACAAATAAGCCCAGAGAAAACAAAAAAAAAGTGCAGTGTGCAATGGCAACAACCCTTATGGTTTAGTGTTATTAACCATGACAATAAGAGTTGGTACAAAAGACACTCTGTCTCTTAGTGCTGTAAAGAATGTAGAAGACAAATTTTGGCCACACCTCCTGCACTTTTATGATTACACAGGAAAAAGTGATGACATTTGATAAAATGACAATATTTGAGAAGCAATTATTTCAAAAAAAAAAAAAGGTGAGTTTTTTGGGGTGTGCTCTTTAGTAATGAGTTGTAACTGTAACTGACCAATAGCTTTTTTAGTAATGGGTTGTTTGTTAATGTAGCGTCACTTAATACTTAATTGTAGCAAAATGTGAAAGCATGGTTGTACAGTACGTAGTTGGTGCATTTCTAGTAGAAACTCTGTAAATGCCTTTAGGGCAACAGCAGTAGTGGCAGCTTTGCAGCTCATCTGGGTACATGCATTACAACCTCTCTAGTGAATGTGAAAAAACACAGCCTCTACTGTGTAACGCTTAGGTAGGTGGTTAAGTGCATTATGTAATAATAACGCAATGTGGAGTGAATGTGCTTCGGTTTCAGCAGAGATCCTTCTGCAAGTAAAGAATCAAACTAAACCTTTTTTCAATTTCAGGACACTGACAAAGTCCAGGAAAGTCCAAAAAGCTGGGGTCAGCGTTAGATTCATATGTAGTTACTATTTGATCAGTCAGTTTATGGTTTATATCATGCAGAATTTAGCATAAAATTGTAAGAATTCTTTTGCTCAGTTTTCTCCAAGCCCCCTCTTATTTCTCTCTATAAAAATGGAGTTGAAGCGATCAGCTCCAGCTGCCCTCAGATGGCGACAGTGAGCTTGCTGCATACATGATTGTCGAGGGTGTCATGAGACTCAACAGTCTGCGGGATAATCTCACAAAAACTTGGCTTCAAATGTGTTGTGACTGTATAATTAGACTTAACATTGTTTTTCTCATTAACTGCGGTGGAAACCTCTGAGCGGCGCGTGATTTATTTCAATTACTTGCTTTCACTGCTGGCATTTTTAAAAATTCATAAGCTTCCAAAGTCCTTCTAGAAGCAAGTCTTCCCGCTTGGCAACCATCTCTGAGCAGTTATTTTAAAGCCTCTATCTAAAGTAATGGGGACAGAGCCATAATAGTGTTTTCTGTGGTCTCCGGAGTACCCACAAGGTCACTATCGAAATGCAACCCAAGGTCATTTTTTCTAAGGTTGCAGATCAGGGTGCAGTCAATTGAGAGGACGTGGAGCATAAAATGGAATCATATTGGTATGATTTTTTTATTTCTGTTGCATCAGATATGGGAGAGTTCCAGAATATTTAGAAACATCGGTTTAGTGAATTATTGTCAAATTGAGGTTATCTTCTCTGTAATTTGCAGTTGCAGTTAGGCTGAAGCAAAAATGTCAATTATTCTAATCCCTGAGGTACTCCAAAGTGTAACCCAAAGAGTTCTTTATTTAATCATTTACCTTCTTAATATCCAACAGGTCGCTGCTAAGGTTAAGGTCTCATCTACTCCTTCATCAGTTTTCATCTATTGTAAGAAAGTAGAAAAAGAAAAACTGTAAAGCATAATTAATAAGCCTTGATTTTAAAATCATCATCTAATAGTTTTTGAAACTATGAAGCTGTCCTGGAGACTTTTATCAGTGGAATCAGGAAGGGCAGTAGGGGGTAAATTTGCAACAAAAAATACAGTAGATTTCAAGGGACCCTCCATATCTTCCCGTTTGTGTAGCATTTGTTGCACCTCAGCTTTAAAAAGTCCTAAACAGAGATGACAGAGATAAATTCAAAATTGTATCTAGATTTCTTCATGTCTCAGTCTGGCCTGACCACAGAGACACGCAGATTCATTTTATTTAAAAACAAATCTCTAAGTTTCTTTTATCCATATAAAAATAGTTTATTTTAATAGTTACGGTGCTGGGACTGAAATGTTTTTCAGGCAGAAACGGGTTTGGACATGAGGGCAAAGCAGTGAATTAAGTGTAAATAAAAGACATTAAAGCTGTTTAATGTCAGAAAGACCGAGTGGGGTCACAGCATTTTATTTATCAGCACTTTTTATGTTCATAAAAGCTTTGATCTTCCTGTTATCTATGTAAAACATTTCTGACATGTTCTAATGTCATAATTTATCATTTTCATTCATTTCTGTTTATGATTTTTAAAAAGCACAAATTGTACAAATATTACATTTATGTAGACAATCATCTTCTGTTAGTACTCAGAAATTAATATTGTTTCAATAATGCTAGAAAAAATAGAAACTCAAAGAATTATTAAATGAATTATGTATTTCGAGTATTCTAGTATGATTTTAACAGCGCAATATAAATAAAACACAACAACATTTAAATAAACATAAGACATGGGGGATATGAATATGGGGTTTGCAGTTTTGTAATATTTTCAATATTTTCTGCACAAACACTAAAAAAAAAAATAACCATGATACACATGTTTTTATGGTAATTAGAACTTTAAAATGCTGATTTAATCTTATGATGATAAAAAAAAAAATACATGTACTTCCCACACCACCTGCCACACAAATGGGCTAATACCTGTAAAAAGAAAACAAAAGAACTTATTTCACATCATTTTAAATTATGGAAATATAATTTCTTTATCATGTCATTTTATGTAGTCAGTAATGAAAACGGTTGCATTTGGTCATAAAGGAATATTGTCCATAGATTCCTGCTCATTTGAAAATTATTTATACAGTACAGCCAAGACTAACGCATAATCTAAGTGGTTTAAATCTGTGTTAATAAAATCTGCTTTTAGAACTAAATATAGAAAATGGTCCAATTTGCCACCTAAATCCTGTGTATCTGTGTCAGTCGGCTGCTAATCACTTCATCTGCTCCAGTTTTAATACTCGCTGTGTTTTAATCATCTATAAACGTGTTAGAAAATGGGTTCAGTTCAGACTGTAGTTTTACCTTCTGCCATTTAAAAAGTGTCATGTGTTTATCCCTTCCACAAAACCATTACCTTGGTTTATGCTTCTAAAATACTGAAATCCAATTCAAACAAACGTAAATCTTGCTTAACACCAAGTCTGATTCATAGTCACGCTGGTCCGAGCTTTTTATGCTTCTGGCCTTGCAGCTTTGGCGAAGAGAGAAAAACATTTCAGCGGCTGGTACTGTGTTTGACGAAGGATTGTAACGCTGTTATTTGTTTGCAGGAACGCAAAATCTTTGGTTCGTATGAGTGCGACGAAGATTCGTTTGTGTTCCAGTGGTTCACCTTTATCTGGTGGCATTTGTTGTAATGGTGGCCTCAACCTGTGGTGATGGCTCACATAATTCGCTAAATAAGAGGGGTACCAGGTAGGTGGAGAAAAGATGACAAACATAGGCTGCTGTCTCTCAGCGGGCATGTTGCAACCTCATTAAGTAGACACGGATTTATTTAGTAAAACCTAATTTTGGAAGACACAAGAATCATTTTTTGATCAAGTTTTGGCTCTGGAACGCAAGAAGAAAGAGTTTTCATGAAATTTTGCACATAAATTCTGACTTGGTGTGTCAATAATGTCGGTATTCACTCGCAAAACTTACATGTCAGACCCTAGGGGACAATTTTGGAAACAGCGCCCACTCTCAACAACATTACCATGTGATGATGATAATGTCATGTTGAGACAAAATAATGACAGGTAACCAGCATTGTCTGAGAACGTTGATTTTTGTGCCAAAAACACAAAATAAGGGCCTGGAAAGAAGGGAAACCATTAAAACCCGATGAATGATTGGGAACATGATCAGCTGGGATGAAATGGATCAAAGCCTAAACAATAAAGAGGGCTCCACTGGTTTCATGTGTCATTGCATGAGTAGTAGACCAGCGATGGACAAAATCTTATGGAAGCAGTCCCAACATTCACATTCTCTCATCGCCGTTTGTTAAACAGGCGTTGAATTGGAAAATTTGTAGTTTCTGATATCTACCTAGCTTAGCAAAAACATGCGAAATTTAATGGTTAAAAAATGTAATATTATTGGTGAAAAAAATGAACCGACGAACTCTGAACAGGATAAAAAATGAAAACCACAGTTGCTAGAAACATTAGATTTCACCATATTATTTTTAGTGTTGCTATTGTCGCACAGTAAAACCTATTGGCTATGTGTTAAGTAGATCCACCACTTATAAGCATAGCTTTAGATGTGAATGTCAAAATTACTCGTACCTTAATACATTCAGTGAATAAGCTTTAGCGTAACTCACAAACATACACTGCCTGAACGAAAAAAAAAGTCGCCACCATTTAACTAAGCAAATAAGTGCGAGCCTCCTATTGGACAGTTACTGCGTGGGGGGATTATCAAGTTATTTAACCACAACTGGTGCATTGAGTTGCTTCTCATTTCATAAACAACCATGTCGAAAGGCACATCTCATGGTTGTGGAAAAGATGTTAGTGTGTTTGAGAAGGGTCAAATCATCGGCATGAATCAAGCAAAGAAAACATCCAAAGAGGCTGCAGAAACTACTGAAATTGAGTCCAACGCATTATTAAAAAGTGGAAGAATAGTGGGGACCCGTCATCTTTGGGGATGAAATGTGTCCGGAAAAAAATTTGAATGATCGTGATCGGCGATCATTCAGATCTTTGGTGAAATTAAATCGAGGAAAAACAACAGTAGAACAGTGCTATGTTCATTAAATGGTAAATGGCCTGTATTTGTATAGCGCTTTACTAGTCCCTAAGGACCCCAAAGCACTTTACACTTCAGTCATCCACACACTGGTGATGGCGGGCTACATTGTAGCCACAGCTGCCCTGGGGCGCACTGACAGAGGCGAGGCTGCCGGACACTGGGGGGCGCCACCGGGCCCTCTGACCACCACCAGTAGGCAAACGGGTGAAGAACACAACGACCGAGACTGTTTGAGCCTGGGCTCGAGCCGGCAACCTTCCGATTATAAGACGAACTGCCAACTCTTTGAGCCATGTAAGAGCCTTTCCACATGCTCAATGCGAATGGAACTCAAGGGATTGGGACTGAACAGCTGTGTAGCCATAAGAAAACCGCTAATCAGTGAGGCAAACCGGAAAAGGCTTCAGTTTGCTAGAGAGCATAAAGATTGGCCTCTGGAGCAATGGAACATGGTCATGTGGTCTGAGTCCAGATTTACCCTGTTCCAGAACGATGGGCCCATCAGAGTAAGAAGAGAGGCAGATGAAGTGATGCACCCATCACTTCTAGTGCCTACTGTACAAGCCTGTTAGGGCAGTGCTGTCATCTGGGGTTGCTGCAGGTGGTCAGGTCTAGGTTCAGCAACAGTATGAGCTCCAAGAATGAGGTCAGCTGACTACCTGACTCTACTGAATGACCAGGTTATTCCATCAATGGGTTTTTTTCTTCCTTGATGGCACGGGCATATTCCAAGATGACAATGCCAGGATTCATCAGGCTCAAATTGTAAAAGAGTGGTTTTGCGAGCATGAGACATCATTTTCACACATGGATTGGTCACCAGAGTCCAGACCTTAACCCCACTGAGAATCTTTGGGATGTTCTGGAGAAGGCTTTGTGCAGCGACTCTACCATCATCAATGCAAGCTCTTAGTGAAATAAATGCAACACTGGATGGAAATAAATCTTGTGACATTCCAGAAGCTTATTGAGACAATACCACAGCGAATGCATGCCGTAATCAAAGATAAAGGTTGGAGTGTGTGACCTTTTTTTTTGGCCAGGCAGTGTATAATAAGCAATGAAAACTACTCTAAACTGCTCCCTTTTACATCAGCTTTCTCTGCATATTTGATTTGGCAGATTTTTTACACTGGATGCCGTTCTTGGCACAACCCCAAAGGGACTTGTATCTTCTTTGGGCACTGATAAAACTTCTATTCAGACTTCTTTTGCCACCACAAGAGTTGCCCCCTGCTGGCCATTAGAAAGAAAGCAGGCTAAGATGCTTACAGGCTATGTCCATCTTTTATATACTAAAACAAATATAAACCTTTGAGGTGTCATCAAGGTTATTTAAAAATATCACTTCATACCCACCATGGCATGATCTTCAGATTTGAAACTGATGAAGTTCCCCTTTAAATAATTTAAGTCCTGCTGAAATACCACCTTAAAATCCATTCGTGATTATAAAATACATTTCTGTGTTGTTTCTCTTTTGTTTCAGCTCCAGCAGGGCATCGGCAGGCCCAGCGTGTATCATGCCGTGGTGGTGATCTTCTTGGAGTTTTTCTCCTGGGGTTTACTCACCACACCCATGCTCACTGTGAGTAACGCTGATTGGCTTTTACATTAACATCTAAACAGCTACCTCAGTTCATGTAGAGCCTCCATGTGAATAAGACCAAACAAATGATGACATTAAAGATTAGTCATGCTGTGTAGGCAGCATTGTTGCAGAGATGATGTCAGTGTCCTGTTCACTGTTAGTCCTTTTTTCCAGGTCTGCTTTGCACTTTACAGTGTATTCAGCTCTTACTGATTTAAGACTGAGCTATATTGATTATTGTTAGAAAAAGATAGTGAAAAATCTATATTATTGGATTGTCCTTCACAAATCTGACTGGCAGTATAAGGTTATTTTACAGCAATATGGGACATAATGCCCATTAAAACCAAAATGAACCCTTTGGTAGTAATCCAGTCTTTATCCTGTTCTCTGGGAGAGGGCTTGGTTTTGTAGGTTTTTGCTGGCAAAATGTAAAGCATTAGGAAAATTAGTGATTTTGTATTAACAAATCTCATCTGCATCTCATCTTTCAAAGAATTAAAATAATTCAAAGCTAAATATAGTAAAATCTCCAGATCTCCACTGAGTCTTTCTTTTAGTTTGGGACTAGACTTAAACCTTAATCTGATAAATTTGGCTGCGATTGTTTGTAAGATCAATCTTTGTATTCCAAAGTACATAAATAGCATATATGTTGCAGATCAAGATGTAATCCATTTTAAACTTTGGAAATTTAATATGTCAGTGTGTGAATGAACTATAGTCAGTAAGAATTAATTTTAAGGGTTAAACAATAACGTTGCATTAAGCAATGAGAAATTCCTGTAGTTTTTATACATAGAGCCTTATTTCCAGTGTCTTGATTGTTTTTATTGAAAATTTTAAAAGTTGTCCAAATCTAACCAGATCTAACTGCATGCATTCTGTACCTCGAGTAGTAAGATTGAAGAAAGATGCAAGTCTGCACCCTGTGCCACAAACTGCTTTAGTTTTGCTTCGCTCTGTGAAGGTTTCACGCGTGATGGTGTTGTACCTTTTCTCGTAGGTTTTGCATGAAACATTTCCCCAGCACACTTTCCTGATGAACGGACTCATTCAGGGTGTGAAGGTAAGAAACTCAGCTTTCTTTTTTTTTTTTTGACTCATTCTGTTGATAATATACAGATTATACAGGTGTAGCAGTGATTTAGGAAAATAGCTACAATGAAAAGGGTCACTTTTGAACAATATCTAGATTTTAGGCATGAGAAGTGGGAATGACTAATCGTAAATCAAAGATTAATCAAGCATTGCATGACAACACAGATATATTTAACTGCTCATTGTCTCTGCCTTTCTAGGGTCTGCTGTCATTCATGTCTGCGCCTCTGATTGGTGCATTGTCAGACGTATGGGGCAGGCGGTCCTTCCTTTTGGTCACCGTCTTCTTCACCTGTGCTCCAATCCCTCTGATGAGGCTCAGCCCCTGGTAGGACTCAAATATTCTCTGTTGCCCAAATGATATGATTTAAAAAAAGGTTACACCCTCCTGACATAAAGTATGGCTAGCGTTTACTAATGACACAATAAACGTCTGGACAAGCAATTGAAATGTGAGTTAGAATTTTAAACAACATTGTTGATTAAACCAAGACATGAGTTCAAACTAGTTGAGACTTGAGATTAAAATGCAGTATGCAGTATTGTGCATTTGAACATAAACAGTGTTGTTGGGCAGTTACATCAGATGTAAAAGGTTAGGAACTGCTGCTCTAATGGATGCGACCTGAGTGAAATGATCAATGTTTAATGGAATATTACAGTGTGCCTGTCAAAAATCAATTCATAGTTGGATTTCAGTCATTTAGAGAGTCACAGAAGTTTAGATTCTCATATGTGTCTTCTTGAACCTGAAACTGTTCTTCACTTCCACCAGGTGGTACTTTGCCATGATTTCCATGTCTGGAGCTTTCTCCGTCACTTTCTCCGTCATCTTCGCCTATGTTGCCGATGTGACGGATGAGAGAGAGAGGAGTACAGCCTACGGTCTGGTAAGGAGTTCTAATGTACACCCTTTAAATCAAAGGTAGACTGACAGAAACTGACAGAAAAATACCTGAGCTGCGTTCTCTTTAAAACCATCCCTTCAGGTGTCGGCCACCTTTGCAGCCAGCCTGGTGACGAGCCCGGCCATTGGAGCGTACCTCTCCGCCTGGTATGGGGATAATCTGGTGGTTCTGGTGGCCACGCTGATCGCTCTGGCTGACATCTGCTTCATCCTGCTGGCCGTGCCCGAGTCTTTGCCCGACAAGATGAGGCTCAGCAGCTGGGGGACGCCCATTTCCTGGGAGCAGGCCGACCCATTTGCTGTCAGTAAATAATCGTTTACAGAACCATATTCGATTAGCTGGTTTAATAATGAGCTCAGATTACTCCGGTCTATTTTGTAGCTGCATGAAGCCTTTCCTCAGTCATTTCACTCTCGTCTCTTTTTTTGGACACAGTATGTAAAGTGGAGATGTGGGCGAAGGCACCTCAATGTTCCTCAACGCAGTAACTTTATTTTAATAATGTAATTATGCTATAACATTATATAATGCATGACAGTTCGTTTCTGCTAAAGGGGGAGGAATAAAGAATCCAGAGAAATGAGATGCAAGTCATTTGCACGTCAGAGCCTGTAACGTTGACCCTTTGAATCCCAGACACTAACTGAAGGCTCACTGATCATCTGACAGCGTTGGTGTTGTATTTCCTGTCTCTCTGTCCCTCTCTCTTCTTTCTCTCTCCTTCAGTCTCTGAGGAAGGTGGGTCAGGACTCCACAGTCTTACTGATCTGTATCACCGTGTTCCTGTCTTACCTGCCTGAGGCCGGGCAGTACTCCAGTTTCTTCCTTTACCTGAGACAGGTGAGCCACCTGATGCACTCGTTTTCCAAGAATCGCGTTTAGCGTTAATGCTGGTACTGATGTTGTTAAGAATACTACTACCACGAATGTAGCAACAGTCACTCAGGAGACAGGGTCATTAGCTGCAGTGTGAAACACTTAAGGCACGGATCACATTACTGCATCAAAGGTCAGCCGTACTTTTGTGTCTGTCGTTACATTAAATGTTCCTCATTCACCGATATGTGTGTAAAATGATTTAGCCAGTGCAAAAAATATTCATACATGCAAAGTAACTGACAGATTTATAAACCTTGTACACTGGCCAGTTATGTTTATACTACCGTGCAGAATTATTTTAAATCAGTGAGCTCGTGGACACTCGACATGCAATCTCCATACTTATATTTCTCTTTATAGTAAGACAAAGATGGAAGTTTTTGATGAATTAGACGATGATAAGATGGCATAACACGTGTAGGAATAGGTTTTCTTGATGTATATTTTCTGTGTTATTTTATGCATTTAATTCTAATCCCAAGGCTTTATGGCTAATGGTGTTTTGGAAATGTGGAAATAATGTCCAAACTGCAAAAATAATGAATGAATTCATAGAGCGCAATCAAAAATAGGTAAGACAAAATTACTGAATCATAGATTTGTGCACAACTTCTCCAGAACTCATGAGGTCATCCTCAGAGATTAATATTAGGGCAGGGGTGTCCAACTCCAGGCCTCGAGAGCCGGTGTCCTGCAGGTTTTAGATCTCACCCTGGGTCAACACACCTGAATCAAATGATTAGTTTATTAGGCCTCGGGAGAACTTCAAGAACTACTGAGGAGGTCATTTAGCCATTTAAATGAGCTGTGATGGATTAAGGACACATCTAAAACATGCAGGACACTGGCTCTCGAGGCCTGGAGTTGGCCACTCCTGTATTAGGGAATTTGCAATTTGCTCTTTACATGTGTAAATATCCGCTTTTCAGTTGAACATTGCAATGTTAGTTTTTATGCAGATGATATCGTCTTATTTATTAAGTAGAGCTCCTGGCAGAGCATGAAGCTTAGGTTTTTATACTGAGATCCAAACATTTACTCTAAACATAGACCTAAACTTTTGTCAGATCATCTTACAAAGTTCAAGTCAAATGCCAGAAGTCCAGCCACATATAATTTGCTCTATTTCATCATGTAACTCTTTCATGCAGCCATATCCCATTTTGAAATCTGAAAGCCATCTACAAAACACTCAGATCTTGAATCACATCTCTAATCATCAGATTTGTCTTGCTGTGTTGGTGGTAGATGCTCACCTGAAAGTTGACCTGTCCATTTTGCATCTGCAATGGTTTTTTCTCCTGTTGTTGCTGGAAGTTGCTGATTTGCTGGAACGCATTTGATGTGTGGATACCCGCTCACTTTGATCTTAACTATATGTTCAGAATTAATATACTACCCATGTGACCCACGTTGAGCTGCAATTTTTTTGTTTTTCCAATTTAAAATGTGGACAGAGTTGTTACCTGTTAAACAAAATGATGTTGTCTTATATAGCATACAATAAAAATTATTTTCTGTCTCTTTCCAGGTCATAAACTTCTCCTCAACAACCCTCGCTGTTTTTATAGGAGTTGTTGGGATTCTGTCCATTGTAGCTCAGGTAAGCAACACAATAGGAGCTATTTATTACCCCTTTTAAATATAATCCTATTTTACACACACATTAGGATATAATTGAAAAGGCCTGTTGCAGATGGCTGTTTTATTTTCCAGAAACAAGAAGAACAACTTACCCTCATAAGCAGTGCATCAGTAAATATTTAGACTGATAGTTAACAGACACACTTGGGTGACTTGTTCTCTGTCGGCTTTCATTTACTAATGCTGCTTATTACGATAAGAGATGTTAATAAATTCTAGCGAACTGTTAAATAATTGTAAATTCCAATTTCCTCTCTGCCCACAGACTCTCTTCCTCACTCTGCTGATGAGAACGCTGGGTACTAAAAACACTGTTCTGTTAGGTCTGGGCTTCCAGATCCTTCAGCTGGCCTGGTACGGCTTTGGATCAGAGCCATGGTGAGAGTTGCTGAGTGTGCGCTTGTGTAGCAGGCAATTATTTACACTCCATTTTGCAATTTGCTTTAAATTCCAACTCACAAAAAGGCCAGATATGCACATCTTTAACCAAGTATAAATATGTATATTTGCAACAGGATGATGTGGGCTGCTGGGGCTGTAGCAGCGATGTCCTCCATCACCTTCCCAGCAGTTTCTGCTTTGGTGTCACAGTCTGCTGATCCCGATAAACAAGGTGACAAATAAAAGCTGTCCTCTCTCACTTTAGTAGGTCACCGTTGTGTAATAGATGTTTCAGATTGTAGTTTTTGTTACTTAAGCAGGAAGCAAAATCATTCTTGCATTGCTGCGCCCTCCTGACCTTTCTCCTTCCGCCCTGTTGCAGGCGTGGTGCAGGGGATGATCACAGGCATCAGAGGTCTGTGTAACGGCCTCGGCCCAGCTCTGTACGGATTCATCTTCTTCCTCTTCAATGTTGAGTTTAACTCCATGGACCCCATCCAGGGAGACTACAACATCGACCCCCTGCCACTACACAGTCCCACTGAGGTACATCATGCACTCCAATCCTGACAATAATACCTCTTTTCCACTAGTACCTACTTGGTTCAACGCAGTTTTTAGGGTTTTCCATTAGTTGCTAGTACCCTCTACCAGGTATTTTTTTAGTGCCTGGTCAGGCGTGGTCCAAGTGAGCTGAGTCAATCAGAAAACATGTCAACAGACTACAGGCCACTGATTGTTCAGTCAGTGATGTCGCTTGAGGGACCATGAGAGCGACTTCTGAAAAAATTCAAAACCAGCATTTTTGAAACCTGGCACTGAGGTAAATGGCTGCACAAAAAACCAGCATTGTGGTCCCTGAGTCTGACAAAAAGCCATAGACTGAGCAACAGGTACACCATCTCCTCAGTATCTTTTATTGCTGTCACTGAAACTGAGAACAGTCGAGTCAAGTTAGGTCTTAGTGGTGAAGAAGCATAAGTTGATCTTTTGGAGTTATGGCTTTTGGGTCTTTGCTCTAGTGCCTTAAATCGGCATTATCTTTACAGCCAGCAGGGTGAGCCTTCTATGTTCTTGATTGCAAAGAAGCCTATGAGGAAAAAGACCTTACTCATCTCTCCATCCAAGCCCTCAGGAAACATTTTCCTCATGAGTTTGTGGACTGAATTACTACTTTAATTTCTTATGAATGGAACATTATGATCACATTGTGAGGAAACAAGAGGATAAAGTAGCACCTACCATGTGGTCTTGAATCAGACCTATCCCTCATCACCCCTGGTGGCCAAAAAAACAAAATCGTATCTGCCAAAATGCCAAAGTTGTGGCTTTAAAACTGGGATATGGTCATCTTCAACATTCACAGGAAAAGTGCTTAAGTTATCTAGTGAGGGATGGCCATTTAAAATGAATAAAAAAGTTTTCTTTGTATTAAACCTTTATTTAGGTTCCACTGATGTCATGGAGTGATTGATTGTTTCTGGATGTGTTTTCTGCAACAATTTAAAAGTAACATAAATCCTCATGTCAACAACTAACCACACTTAAATGTGCTTTGTTGTTAAAATTGGCTTTCTTTTTCTCCCTTTCTCCTAGCGAGCGCTAATCCCGGGTCCACCCTTCCTGTTGGGGGCGTGCACTGTGGTCATCGCTTTCCTCGTCGCTCTCTTCATCCCTGAGAAAACCTCCTGCTCCTCCTCTTCCTCCCAGCTGTCCCTCAACGACAAGCCACACCCAGACAGCAAAGAGTCCATGTCCTCACTGGCCGGCGTCCACATCAACACGCCATTGCCAGGCAGCGATGAGGAGAGCCCGCCTGCTGCCTGCGACGCGGACTTTGAGCCGCTGCTGCACGACAGCATCGTTTGATGGACAGGTGGAGGGCGGAGCTAAAGGCGTGGTTTGATTGAGTGACGCTTTGTAACAAAGAACACATTTTTTTTGCCGTCCGGCAGAACTAAGTGTACTTTTACTGATTGGCTGGAAGGAGCTATTTGCTGGAAGGTGGGACTAACATTTTTATTCACAGATCCGTGACATCATGCGTCCAGTGAGGTAATGATTCGTCAAAGAACTACAAACACGATGTCATCAAAGATCAGAATCAAAGACAATTAGTTGCCTGACGGGAAACAAGAGGAGGGACCAAGTTTTATGTAGTTTTTTTGTTTGTTTGTTTTTTTGTTTTATTTTGCTTTAATGGGGAAGGAGGCGTGGCTGGCTTAGGGATCCGCCCACTTTAACAGAACATATATTTGAGGTTTTCACTGAAGGGTTTTTGTTCATCTTTACTCTTTAAGAAAAGGTGTTTTTACCTTTTAGCTGTATCATTCTGACGCTGTGTTTATCTCTGGTTCTTGTACAAAAGAAACACGTCTGCATCGTATTTAAGGCAGCCAAAACATCTGTGTTGATTTTTACTCTCTCTTTTTATTGTTGTTGTTAAGATTTCTTTTTTAGTTACAGGTAATGCTATTTTTTAAATTTTTTTTTAAATTGTACAGTATCTTACTTGCTATGAACTAAGAGTGCTGAGGTGTGAATGTGACAAGCTGAGAGACGAGTCAACCACCTGAAATATCAATTTAATCTTTTTGTTTCTTTCTTTAAATGTAAACCAGAGCAAAACTAAAGCTCAGGCGATCCAAAAGATGCAGATAATTTTTATAAAAAACTGTTTTTATTCTCAACAGAGCCTCTTCACCACATGGATTTTACTTTTATTTGTCCCACTTTAGTGTACCAGTTTGTGACTCTACCTCACAATCAACCTTGTTTTTCTTATCTTCCATCACTTGTGTTTTATTTTTTTTATCTTTCAAAGTCACTTTATAAAAGTGCTGCTGACTGCTGGCAGTGGGAACATCCTCACACGGCTGTACCTGTGGCCACCCAGTGTGTTTGCCTGTCTTCTTCTCTTCCACTGGGTGCTTTAGCCTCGCTGTATTTTCATGCAAGTTTTATTTTTAACTCGCAAAAATACTGCCGACATGAGGTGTATTTTTTTCCCCTGGCAGCAGTGATAATTCCTGTGAATGAACTTATACTTGAAGCACTGGAGAGAGATTCTACAAGAGCTTTAGAGAAGATTTCCAACGAATGCTGAGGAGTTTAAAAGTATATAAATGGCACAGAGTGTACATAGTGACCGGCTTTATGACCTTAAAATGTAAATGTATATGTGAATGATATTATGGTTTGTATATATTGTAACTGAACTGTGGGATTGGCTTGCTTGTTGTGGTTTTGTGGTAGCTCAGTGGAGGG